>NQII01000118.1:469425-509220 GCA_002778355.1 Clitarchus hookeri
GGGGGGGGGGGGGGGTCCCCAAGTTTTTTGTCACATATTTCTAATTGGGATTTCTAACAAACAAATTTTAAAGTTGCATTTCGATTTCTTGTTTAAAAAAAAAAAAACAAGGAAAAAAGAATGACTTTCCGAGTGCCCACTGAATGACTTTTTCCCATTTTCCAGACAGAACCTTACCATTTTCCCTGGCCTATTTTCAGAACCGAAACTTTCCAATATCACATTTTTCCACCGTTGAAAGAACAAAATATGCTATCAGAGAAGTCGAATTGAACTACACAGCAACATACCAAGCAAGATGGGCCAACATTTTATTCAGCCCATCGACTTTTCTCGCGATACACGCTATTGATTTCACTCGAGTGCCATTGCCCACACACACATACTTAATTTGGTATGTATAAACCCTACATCGCTTGGCAAAAATGTATTATTGCCAGTTCACAAACTTAAAAATTGAAATTTTAAAACGCATAAGCTCACAATTACATTATTATCCTGTATTTAAAAACTAACAATTTTTGCAGAGTAGCAATTATTTACATTTCCCCTGAACCAGGTGAGAATTCCTTGACATTTCCCTGTCACATGGAATTGCCCGAGACTTTTCCCTGTGGGTGGACATACTCTTCTCCAGTTTGATTTAGACAAAACAATCTGAACAAGCATTTCAATTGGCTGACCTTGAGCGGCAGGACCGCTGTTGTGTAAATTAAATTTTTGTGTGCCTGCTGCTTAATTCTTAAGTCTGCCACTTAACGCTAAGTTTTTAAATGTGTAAAACCACCCTACACCTCTCGTTCTGATGGCAGTTCACAGAGATGCGAAGCGAAAGTTTATGTGGAAAATACTGTTCAACACTGCCGATGTACTGAAGTTTTCTTGTGTTACACTGTTATTTCTAATCAACTGTTTAACACAAAAAAAAAACACTAAACAAATGTGTCAGGCCGGACCCTTTGAAAAGTAAAAACCTCGGCACACACACTCATTCATTCATTCCTTCCTTCCTTCCTTCGCTTTATAGGACCGGCAAATGCCGCACTTACAACAAGGCCCCCTTCCTTGTAGAACGACATGGAGAACTACGCACNCACTCATTCATTCATTCCTTCCTTCCTTCCTTCGCTTTATAGGACCGGCAAATGCCGCACTTACAACAAGGCCCCCTTCCTTGTAGAACGACATGGAGAACTACGCACGCACTTACCCGAGCTAAGTGCTACGACTTGACGGATAAAGACAACGCCTGCAAGAATTCACAAGGCGATCCCATTATGCTAATTACTTTTCCAAGCACCCTCTGACGCCTGAGAGCTATCGCACGGATGGCACTAAAATACGTCGACACGGTTAAAAGCTTCGCTCATTCCATTATCACTTCGGATTCAGTCACCCAGAAGATTACACTGCAGCTGATGAGGCTAGGTAGTGAGAGATGGGGGATAGCTTTTGCTTGCGCTCGGCGTTGGATGGCAGTTGCGAAACGTCTCCAACTTAGGAAAGGGACAAGCCTTTAGCTACGCCCCCTGTCAGAAGGACAAGCCTTTAGGCGCTTCCCCTAGCAGGACCAGCCTTGAAAAGCACCCCCTTGCAGGACGGACCTTTAGACGCCCTACGTAGAATAACAATACTTTAGNCTAGACAGAAGACATGTCCCCCTCAGAAGGGGACATACCTTTAGGGATAGCTCATAGCATAACAAGCTTTTATCCCCCCTCTCCTCGCAGGGGGATAAGCCTTTAGGCGCCATCTCTAGAAAGTGGACAAGCATTTAAACGACCATCTTAAGAAATTTTTGTATTTCTTAATATTTTATTTTGGTGCGATTAAAACGTAAATTACATACTGCATAAAAGATAGACAAATGTCAAAACAAGAAGTGAAGATGTATACAAGTATTAGAAATACATTATTACAATTCATTAGATATGTTCAAAATATATCAACGCATCTCTGTGAAAAAAAACCGTTAGGATGTTAATTTACTCTAATTCTGGGGCCCTTAACTGCAATTATGGAGGGGCGATGTGTATCCTGCTCCCCGCGCCATTAGTTGTAAAGTCACTTGTGGATGGCGAACAACCTAGCTGTCCTCTACAGATATGTTCAAGGTCACAACACAGCAATTCCTAATGGCGTCTCTCTTCTATGGCCCGTACCTTGTGCCTCTCGCTTCGCAAACGCGATCCACTACGTCCAATAGGCATGCAGCGCTCCCATAATAATAGTTATTATAGTCTCACACATTTAAGCGTTGACAAGGCGAGGTAAAGCGAAAGAGATTTTCTGAGAGTAAAACTTATGCTTCTGAAAAAAACCAAATTACAAAAATATTAAACCAAAACTTCTATTTAAAAAAAAAAAGATTACGAATATTCACGGAAAACAGTTGATAGGAGGAAGTGAGGCGCAGACGAAGCGGCGAAAGAATTCAATGGTGTTGAGGAGGGGAGGATCCCGAGAAATCCGGCGGTTCCTACAACCAAAAATCGAGAGTGTGATTCCTCAGGAATAGAACCGTGTACTCAGCTACGCATAAACTGACTTGAATGTATGGTACAAGCGTCCCTGAAAAACTAGGTGAAGTAACCAACTGCACGCAACTTTCACGTACGGGGCGGTTTCATANTGTACAGGACGGTTTCATATATTTTACACTCGGTTTCCCCGACCCACGCGTTAGGCTAACGGTGTGTATTTATATTTAAAAACCCTTGTTTTATGTTACCCATGCTAATGTTTATTTGTGTATATATTTTCACACACACACACACACACACCGCGCGCGCGCACACACACATAGCCTGGATGTCGGTGGACGAAGGGAGGCTAGCTGTCGCTGAGGGGGATCAGAGTTGGTAAACACCTGCGGTAGCAGACGACAAGGGCAGCGGTGNGAAGGGAGGCTAGCTGTCGCTGAGGGGGATCAGAGTTGGTAAACACCTGCGGTAGCAGACGACAAGGGCAGCGGTGGGCAATTGTCGAGTGCGTGCAGGCCGATGCGTATGTGTGTGTTATTTCAGACCCTACACTCCTACATGCAACTGTAACTTTGCAACGCACTTGTATGTATACCTTTATTTTATTTACATGCGTGCACGGTTGTTACATGTTCCCGAACTACAAGATGTTTGGAAATGCTGACAAACTATGCTTATAACAGGGCTTAAGGCCTACTTGTCCTTATCTTCTTGATTGCAGTCGGCAGTGATATCTGAGACATGAATTTGGTGGCTGTAGCTTCGGTGGGTGAGAAATGTCGGGCAACTATGCTTATAAGAGTCCCTACCACCCTGTTTGTCATCCGAGGTGATGCCTATGATATGAATTTGGTGACTATAGCTTCTGTGGGTGGAAAATGGCAGCTAACTATGCTTATACGAAGGGCTAAGGTGTACTTGACCCTGCGGTCCTTTTAGTCGCCGGAAACAATGCTTATGTTATGAATTTGATGACTATTGCCTCGGTGGGTGGGAAATAGTAGCTAACTATGCTTATACGACTTATGGCATACTTTACAATACCTTCCTGCTCCGTTTTCTACGGCGATGTCTCTGTTATTAATTTGACGACTATAGATAGCTTCGGTGGACGGAAAACGGATATCGACTATGCTTATAAGATGCCTTTAAGTTTACTTGACCATACCGCCCTGTTCTTCATCAGAGGGGATGTTTATGATATGAATTTGGTGCCTATAGCTTCGGTGGATGGGAAATGGTGGGCGACTATGCTTATAAGTGGGCTTAGGGCGTACTTGACCCTGCGGCCCAGTTCATCACCGGGGGTGGTGATAAATTATGAATTTGGTGACTATCTTAAACGGTTATAAGAGGGCTTAAGGCCGACTTGACCCTGCAGTCCTTTTCATCGTCGGGGGTGATGGCTTTGGTGGCTGTATCTTAAACGGTTAGGATATTAAAGCAAACTATGCTTATAAGTAGACTTAGGACGTACTTGACGTGCGCACGGCGCAACTCTAGGCTAGCGTGCGTGGGCAGGCTTCGCTCCGTGCTGCGCAGGTGGAATGACAGAGCATGAGACTAGTTCCCGCCAGGACGCCAGGAGAAAGGATACCAGAAGGAATATGAGAAAACCCAAGAGTATGCCAGCCCGTCCGCACGTCCACAGCCAGGTGTCGGTGATTTGACGTGTGAGATATTAGCAAATTCACAATTGGCGTAATTAGCATAGGCGAATCCAGAAGGAATATGAGAAAACCTCACCAGCTCGCGATGACAAGAATGTCTGGTGAGTGCGCAGGCGATGCTAGTATTTACTATATTTCTTCTCATAACCGTGCAATGTAAATTTTTTCGCGTTTGCCCACTTCATTATCTGACNAATGTCTGGTGAGTGCGCAGGCGATGCTAGTATTTACTATATTTCTTCTCATAACCGTGCAATGTAAATTTTTTCACGTTTGCCCACTTCATTATCTGACGAGTGCTTAGGCCGATGCGAGTGTGTGTACGTTATTTCATCTCGTAACACTTCCCATGCAATGCTGGTCATGTGGTCTGTACACTCGACTGGCGACCCAAGGGTGGTAGAATCTAAATCGCACGCCTCTTGCATTGTTTTTTTTATTAGTTCACAAACACCACCTAAAAAAATTCCCAGCGCTCCTGGCGGACACCGTTTCAACTCACCTCCCCCATGCTAGCGCGCGCCTGCTGGCGACGGTTGAACCAACACACATGCACTAAATGGACGCGCCGATACCAGCACTCCTAGCCACGAACGGCAGAAGTTCAAACACACTGGTGGCGGGTGTGAGAATCAAATATGGCCACCTACAGCGGCCGACTAGCAGGGGGTACGGGAATTTAAGATGGCTGCCTACAGCAGACGACGTCGATGGTGATGGTGGACGCGAAAAGCACGAGGGAGTAGAGAGTGAAAATAAAGGAGACAGGAAGGAATATGAGAAAACCGAGAAAACCCCACCAGGGATAGAGCGGACGAGAGAGAGAGAGAAACAGGAAATAATTAGGGAGCGCGATAAAAAAGAACACAAAAGAAACAGGAAGGAATATGAAAAAAAACGTAAGGGATAGAACGGAGGAGGGAAAGAGAGAAAGGAAGGAATGACAGAACATGAGAAAGAAGTAACATCGGAATGTAAGCGCATGAGGAAAACGAATCGGAATGCAAGAGTATCAAGAGTAGAGGTGGAATGATAGAGCAGGAGGGGAAAAGGGAAATCCAAGAAGGCCGCTGCTTACGAGGAATGACAGAGGAGGAGGTTGCCGCGTCACGTCATGCAATATGACCACCATGGCGCCCCGGCTCCCCAGCCAGCAGCCAATTGCCCCAGAATATCGGCATTTCCCTACTACTGTGCATCTTACTGGCAGAAACAAGAAATTTGGAAAGCAGACGGGGGAGTATGGGGCGTGTGTTTAAAATACTCGATGGCTTTCACGCACATCTGAAACACCATTTCAGAGTACACCAAAACGGCTGANGGGGCGTGTGTTTAAAATACTCGATGGCTTTCACGCACATCTGAAACACCATTTCAGAGTACACCAAAACGGCTGAAAACGGCTTTTTCGATGTGCTGTATCTAAATATATATAGCTTCATATACATCCCGAACCACTCTAGGGCCCTGCATTAAACATTCCTACAGACTTTCCACCAATAAGATAATAGGGTCACCGCTAGGTACACGCAGCACGACGAGAACACTGCACGCCAGTTGAGACCCTCGCGCCCTTATCGCTCCCGCGTTTCTCGGCCTCGAACGCAGAAAAAATCTCTAGGTAGGCTGGAGCCTGCGGCTCAAGTTTTCATGTCCGCGGCGCTAAGTAATGGTCCAGGCAGGCACCGCACGCGAGCACGTGGCCTAGCAGGAAATAGAGAGTGACATGGACACGGTAGGCCGCCCCTCCTCCTACCCGCTTCTCCCCTGCTACAACCAGTTCGTTCCACAGCCCTGGTTTTCAAAGCCTCTCTCGGGATCCGGTTGTTTCAAGGTCGTGCTCGCACGCCATAGCGCGCGGGCGCCACCCACCAGCTCAGGCTTCACCGCCAGGCATGCCAGCGCTCTAACAGGTACGAGCCTAATACTTCCAACAGGCTTCGTGCCGAGCCTGGCAGTTATCCGCCCCATTAGACTCGCCTGAAAACCACACGGATGTGAACCAGTGAAAATTTTAGTATTTTAATTATAGTATGCTACAGGAAATTCTTTTGGCGGCTATTTCAGATTTACTAATGTGCTGTGTTGTTGATAAGTATCTTCTTAGCGTCTTGCCGGCGCTGACATTGATATTACAAAATATTACATGAGCTACATATCAAGTGAGTGAAGAAATTTGGGGGCCTCTTAACATCGGCGTCCTGAGAGCTGATGAGGATGGAGCGAGGTGAGTATGGGGCAGCGCCAGAATGCAAGGGCGGGGGGAACGGCAGATTCCAGAGAAAACCCGCCGACCAGCGGCGTCGTCCGGCACGATTCCCACTTGCGAAAATCCAGAAGTGACCCGGCCGGGGATCGAACCAGGATAACCTTGATGGGAGGCGAGTAGGCTAACTACTCAGCCACCAAGGTCTCTACCAACTTTAAGGTTGTGGTAGTAAAATGTTAATGTAAGAAGGAAATTTAACAGATTGTAGGGGCGGCTTGGCTACACAATTATCAGACATGGATTAACATCGTTACAGAATATATCACAGATGATGATCGAAAGGTTTGCTAGGCGTCCATTCCTATACGCAGATCGTGTCCAGATTATGCTGTACGCCTACGACGTAGGCAATACACATGCTCTGCGCGCTATGAGAATATGGATTATGTTTGGTTGGAAATAACCAGCAATGCTTTCGCAAATCCAATGAGTTGTCACGAAATAAAAAAACAGCTGAGAAGGTTTAGGATCTATGTAAACATATTTCTACATCAGGACCCAGTACACCGATTCAGTGACAGTAATTCGAAAACAATACTCTGTAATACTGTATACCCTAACCCTATTAAAGCTTCTATTGGCAACATTTAACAAAAATGTGCCAACTGCAATAAAAATGTCTCATGGCATCTTAACAAAATTTATACGTATTTATACAAGTATTACTTTATCTACTGTTCTCCAAAATGTGTTTATTCGAGAATGATAACTGACTAAAAGTGGGTATTTCCACAATATTTCTTTACGTGCAAAAAATCCCAGCGTAGTATATTTACAGTGATAAAAGAACGTGCATCAAACATGTACCTTTGTGTTACGTTAGTTAATATGGTCACCTTTAAAGTCCTTCGAGGGAGAGTTGCTAAAGAAAAGCCAGTCCCAAGTCTCATGCGCACGCCTTTATCGTAGCGAATGCTTCAGTGTTAGACCTCGAATACGGGTAATTACACACAGCTTAGATACACCCCGGGTTTTAAAAATAAAATAGTTATCTATGTTCGGTTGCAACAGCAACATATTTAATCTGATCAACGTCGTGTGTTAAGATAAATCTACGAGGCGGATAAATGCTAAGAACAGCTCTACAAAAAAAATGATGTTAACGGAAAAACGTTTTAAAAATTATTCTAATTCATTATATTGCAGATGCTTACTGAACCAACTGTCAGCACGCCGCATTGTATGAAAATAAATATAAATTACAGGAGTAAAAAATAAAATAAAAATAAGCTACCAGAAATTGCTGTGGTATGCTATTACCAGTATTACGGACATTTTACCACATAATGAGATAACCTACGAACCAGCCTGCTGTGTAATATGGTCCTATTTCCTGATGGCAACCAGGAAAACGCAGGTTTGAGTCTTAGGTTGAGCATGGGCGAATACTGCATTTTTAAATTTAACATTTACGGGAAAGCGTGCTGGCTATCAATTTGCCCGGCAATATAAGGCCATCGGTAAATACATTTCGCTACGGCTGGTGATGTGCTTCAAGCTGTTTAGTTAACTGCATGGGCATATAATAAGTCTGGTTAAAGAAAATGATGGAGGTGTCTGGTCTGGCACCTGCAGGTTATAAATAAAAAAAAGTGCACCGAATGAATTACAAATTACTATTTCAACCGATCATTAAGAAACAGCAAACATTTTAAGCAGTATGCACAGGAGAAAAAAGAGAAGGCTGTGGTTCGTATGCCATAATTATGATCCTCAGCACAACATACCATCAACTGTGAAAATGGAAACAGCCAGTGAATGTGTAAGATTCTTATAGCGGTTTCTACAAAAAAAAAAAAAAAAAAAANGGTTCCAGCATAAGTGACAGAATATCAAAAAAGTTTTATTCTTGAATACTTTCACAGCGCATTAAAAAAATATCGTCATCCCTGTCAATTACACTATAAAAACACTTACTTTGCTACAGCAAATAATTTGTTGCACAAATAAATTTTTGGTTAAATACGAACCACTGCAAAGTAGATTTGCCACAATGAAATTTTTTTTCTACCTCTATAATAATGGATATGATAATCTTACACTGTGGTTACAATAGTTCAATAGTACTCTTTGTGGTAAAGTCAAGGTTTAACCATTATGTAGATCCAAGCAATTCGTTATTTGTTAACTTAACATTTATTAAGTTTTCTTAAGTACAAAAAAGTAGAATATTCAATGTTTTGATACCACTTAAATCTTTCGTTTACTATACACAAAGCTAAGCACTTATTTTTTTTTACAGTGTAGCAATTTTTCAAGCAGGCACATATATGTACTTCATTGAAGGGAAAGGAAAGATTTCCTGCAAAGCCATTTACTTGCACCAAACTAAAATATTAAATAAAACGAGAAACAATGAGATTACAAGGCTGATGAGGAAGACGTTTTCATTCAAAGACGGCAATAAACTGAAGTAAAACAACTCTGCTACCCTTGTAAACGCTTGTCACCAACTGCGAACTATTATTGCACGCATATACCAGTACTACTGTAACTCAATGCACAGCTTGCGAGAAAACGAATTTTGTGAAGTTACGTTGTTCTACAAGAAATAATATCCCCCCCCCCTTTTTTTTTATAATTTCCAAATTAAAACAGGGCTTTTGAACCTTTCGAGGCCCATGCCCCTTCTACTATGAGAGTTAATTATGCGTCTAACGTAAGAAAAAAAAAGATATCTGCCGAACTATTATCNACAGTGTAGCAATTTTTCAAGCAGGCACATATATGTACTTCATTGAAGGGAAAGGAAAGATTTCCTGCAAAGCCATTTACTTGCACCAAACTAAAATATTAAATAAAACGAGAAAAAATGAGATTACAAGGCTGATGAGGAAGACGTTTTCATTCAAAGACGGCAATAAACTGAAGTAAAACAACTCTGCTACCCTTGTAAACGCTTTTCACCAACTGCGAACTATTATTGCACGCATATACCAGTACTACTGTAACTCAATGCACAGCTTGCGAGAAAACGAATTTTGTGAAGTTACGTTGTTCTACAAGAAATAATATCCCCCCCTTTTTTTTTATAATTTCCAAATTAAAACAGGGCTTTTGAACCTTTCGAGGCCCATGCCCCTTCTACTATGAGAGTTAATTATGCGTCTAACGTAAGAAAAAAAAAGATATCTGCCGAACTATTATCTTAAGACCTAGTTGTTAAGAGTCACTCAAATCTCTCCTCTCTCCCTCTTTCACTCTCTATCTATCTCTCTATCTCTCTCTCTCTCTCTCTTTCCCTCTCCCTCTCTGACGAACTGCATTTGTCAGTTTGCATGGTATTACCGAGACACGTGCACATGGATTATGTAAATTGCTACATTAATCTTGCCCAGGAGTCCTACAGATAAGTACGGAAAAAAATGCAAAGGGGGAATACCTAGCGGAATTAAAAAAGGTAATTTATGACCCCATTAATTCCTTCCCTATATATGAATCTCACAATTCTTAAACCAGTCAAGCTGTACCTAGATATAAATCCGTTTATTTAATACATACAGTTATGTTTAAGGATTTGCAGATGAAGTACCGTCATTTAATTCGAGCATCATGGCGAGTGCCCGTAGAGAAAAATTTTCCTTTGGATGTGGCGAAGTACAAAACACTTTAAGTGCCTGGTTTTAACACTGTAGCCAAAACTAAGAAAATACAAGAAATATAAATATATATCTCTCTAACTACAACAAAATATTACATATAAAACTTTAAGTCATCTTCGCCGCTATCCTTTTGTACGCTGTATTACATTTGAATTTATCCAGTACAACAGCTTGTTAAAAACTCCATCGTAACAAAGATTACACCCGTATAGCTGTGGGCGATTTTTTTTCTTCAACATTCGTGATAATTATTTTTCTGCGAACATCACGATAATCGCGCATCAGTACGATATTGTGTAAATTCCTTCATACAGAGCTCAATATCACTACTTCCATCCATCTACGTGTGAAGAGCTACTGACATGTATCTTCAGATAGATGTATGGGATAAAAAGGATTCAAGAGTGAGACCGCTATCGCAGTTGACTATCACCAGTCGACTCTAATTTTTTAGTATTACTAAATTGATTGCCATTACATTTGGAAGTGTTTTACATAGCCATACAATACATCATATTTCTCGGCAAAGCAAGGACACATTATAAGTGTGTCAGAATCCTAAGAGAAAAGGAATACATGGAAATGACTGCACAGATAACAGGAAATGATATTTTATTATTGGCACGGATGAAGTCAGTTATTTACTTCAGCTCAAAACATGAGATTCACTTTGTAAGAATATGGCATTTTACTGAAAACTTCTACAAGAAGAAACAGTCAACAATCTGAGTGACAGATGGTATTAACGCGTCACCTTAAGATGATTTTCGAGTTGAATTCACGAGTAAGCTAACGGTGTACGTGTTATTCACAGAGTTATGACTGGGTTAGTTAAGCATGTAAGAGCTCCCCTTTCTCTTGCAAATTCGTCTACCGGCATAAGGCAACAGTGCTAAAAAAAGAGAATCAAATAATTCTGTAAGATAACTCATCGAGACCAAAATTTAAACTGTGCGTGTCCCAGATCAAAAAATGTCCGCGTATCTCGCTCTCCTTTCGTTGCAAAACGTCTGCAGTGTGGTAGTTTGTAAAATTTGGACTGTGAGTCAAAATAAATGAATAGCACTTGTTATCTTTAGATATGCTCTAGTTTTGTATGTACTGTATTTTACGGCAACTTAAGACTTTTCCATCTCAAAATGACCCAATCCTTATCAATTAAATAGCCTAGAAACTATCGAAAATACTGAAATATTTCTATACATTTTCATAACATTAACGAGTATTAGGCTGTGCTGTAATGGCATCAACAGTTTATCTACACCGAAGAGCCAAAAAAAAAACTGGTATACCTGCCTAATATCGTGCAGGGCCCCCCCGAGCACGCAGAAGTGTCGCAAGACGACGTGACATGGACTCGACTAATGTCTGAAGGTATGCAGGAGGCAATTCATACCATGAATCCTGCAGGGAAGTCCACAAATCCAATCTGCGCCAATTTGAGAAAGGGTTACACGTCTGTCACGTTTAATGATTCTCGTAAGTCGTCGTTTGTCCCGTTCTTTCACGATCTTTTTCCGGCCGCAGCGATGTCGAAGATGTGATATTTTACCGGATTCCCGATATTCACAGTACACTCGTGAAATAGTCGTACGCGAACATCTAATGTTATCGCTACCTCGGAGATTATATGTCCCCTCTCTCGTGCGCCGACTATAACACCATGTTCAAACTCACTTAAATCTTGATAACATGCCATTGTAGCAGCAGTAACCGATCTAGCTGCCGACCGCATCGCGTTACTCTGATTGGTTCCATACCTCTGTTATTTGCATACGCACGCCTATACCAGTTTTTTTGGCTCTTCAGTGTAAAATCGTCAATTCTTGGCATTCGTAGGAACTATAACGACATTCATGGCTCGATGTACAGCATCGTATATCAAGAGAAAATGCATTAAACTAGCAGCAGATCCAGGAGTGGCATGCATGAGGTTACATGAAATTTTACACAGACTTACGCGCGAAGCGCGATTGATACTAGGAAGGTAGGCCCTATGTGTAATTGAGCTTAAGTAACATGACGTAAAATTTAATACTAAATAATCATATTCTATAAAATATTTTTTCAGAAATTGTACGAGGGAGTATTTAATGAACCACTTACACGCACTGACAAAGTGCAAGTTTCAAAAATTTGTAAACTGACTAGAGTATCTATAAAGAAAACGCTGAAATACTTATTTCCCAACGCCTATTTAAATTCCGAAGTTAATACACATAAACTGTACATTGGAACACTGTTTAATCAAGCTGGAAAAAAATAGTCCTGAAACTGTATTCGAACACACTATCTATAGGTACACGCCACTTACGTTGATAGTAGGCCCACAAAGATACATATAACATAAAAAATATATTTAAAAATAAACCAAGTAGTAATTTTAAGCATGCAACACATTAGAAACAACAATGATGGGCAGTACATTTTTTTTAATAATTACTACTTGAAATTCTCAAATGATCTAGCTAGCGTCTCGACGTGTTATATAAAAATTTAGATAATATCACTTTAGCATTCACTTTAGTAGACAGTAACTTAATTTCCAATTGATTAATTCGGTGCTCGTATTGTGCGTCGTGTTCCATATTGGTTTCACAGGTCAGAACCGTAAATCAATACACCATAGAAATGTTCAGTGAAACTATGACTTCATCCGGTTAGTGCAAAACGTATCACCGAAAATGTACTAGTCAAAATTCGAAAAACATCTACTTCACTACAGACCGTTTACCATAAAATCTCAATGAAACCGCACAGACTCTAGTCGTGTCTTTTTTTATTTATTTTCAATTGCTCAAATTCTATTATTAATTTCATATAACAAGTTATTTCCATAATTTTAAATGTGCTCGCGGAGTTAGTTAAAATAACGACATTTAAGCCAGCAAAAATCCTCATAAAAATCGCGCTTCTCTTTTCAATTCGAGAACAGAAAAAAAGCGGCAAGTTCAACTGATCTGCTATCATGAAATGGTCCGTTTGTAACCACAAAATTGTTGAAGAGGCTACCTAAATCCTCGGTGTGTAACACCTTTTGAGACAAGATAGGCCTGGTCTAATCACTCTCTTTAAATATAGTTTAGTTAGAATGTTATAATACAGTAATTTTCGTGCAGCCATCGATCTAGGATATTTAGGTGCTGTTAGTTACAGCAGGTAGTTTTTCCTGTCTTAATAATACAAGTGTTATCAACAACTACTCCAAATTAATGCGGCAACACTTACCTTGAGGTAAGAGCCGAAATATTTGGTGACGAAGGGGCTGTCGCACTGCGACAGCACCATGATTTCCTGCTGGATGTCCTCGATCTCATCTTCAGCTTCCTCGAGGTCAATGATCTTTATGGCGACCACCTGCTGACTCCTGTTGTCGATGCCTTTAAACACCTCTCCGAATGACCCTTTGCCTATTCGCTCTTGTTTCGTAAAGATCAGTTCAGGGTCCACCTTCTGAAACAAAACCAAACCCAATAGAGCTCAACGGGGTTAGAAGAAAATCAAAATAGCCAAAATAAAACCATTCTTAACAGCTGATATCCGCACTGGCACAATCACTCGAAAGAGAACGTGGATGGACGCAGTAAAACCAAACTCTGAAGGGCATACACATAATACCCATTTAATCTGTGATCTCAGGTGTGTAAATGTCATTTTATTTCACTATGTATTTAATTAAATTACGGAATTCGAGATCGTAGCAATACGTTAACTGGCACATGGAGCAAGGAATGGGGAGGAAATACAGTTCCTATACAGTGTACAACGACGCGAAAAGAAAATGTCAAACTTAATTCCGGACTTTAAAGGTAGTAGTTCCCTCCCCGACCTATTAAAATTATGTCAGGTACGAGTAACCACCAAATGCTGCGCACACACTGAGAAAATACTGTTCATAATTCTAGAGGCCATCATTAACACACACTCCGAAACTGATTCGGGCCAACATCTCAACGAGCAACTCCATTAACGTGACATCATTAAAATACAACCTCGGCTGGGCAAGAAAACGGCACACGACACCGAGCAGAATTATTGAGAAAGAATTATTAAGAAGCGAAAATACTGTAGCGTATACGTCAAAATGCCACACATTGGGGCGTACCTCATTCACTAACAAATCAGAGATGGGGTTTGCAAGTAATTTTGAAAAGGACCAAGAGTTACAGGTGAAAGGAAAATACACGCAGGACGACCCTAATTAAGAACGCCAAAAAGGAGGGGCTTGATATTGAAACCTTTGACACACCAGTAAGATTTTCAGTCATGATTGCCTAACAGGCCCGTAGTGACATCTGTATTTTAACACATAATGAGAGAATTCGGCCACTAAAATTACGGAAGGAACAGCGTTTGCGATTTTCCCTGAGTTATTATTCTGTAAACAGAATACGAATCACAATTTATTATATTTATTTGCATCAAAAAATAAACTGCAATATTTTTGGGCTGTTCCTCTATGACTATGCTATTGACTTGGGAAATGACTGTTTTGACACGATGTTGCAAGACCCAAAGTGCAGCCGTTTTGCATTCTGGAGATTATGAAAGGTAGAATGCCATCTAAACCGCATCCAGGTGTATTGGTTTTCAATTTAACTCGATAAAAGCATAACAGAATTTCCCATACTGTAACACTACGTGTAATTTTTTTTTTTATACAAATAATAAACAACAAATGTGAAGTGTAAAAAGACTATTTCTCCAAAGAGGCTGATTATATCTCTTGTTAACAAATTGTGTTAGGTAATTTAAGTAGCAGTAGTAGTTCTGCGATGAATGAAAATGACATTAGTTTCCATAGTTAATTAAATATACCAAATCTTAACCACTGTTCGTGAAATACTACATGAATAATTCAGACTCACGATGAGATAAGATTTCCACAGAGTTCTCTGGGTTGATTGTCTTGTATAGTCTATTCGCGGTTTCTTCACACTTTGTGATCAAACCTTAGAAAAATCACCCCATGTATGACGTGTTTGGCTGTTTCCTACACACGCCACATATCACAAGCGTTTTATACTTGTCTTAACATAAAAGTATCTTATTTTTTTGTGAAATTCAATATTTACTTATATTGCATCTATAAATTACAGTATTCTATTTATAATTTATATGAGTAAACACAGGGAGAAAATAGGTGTGTTGGGTAATGCCTAGTAAGAATTAGTTCTTATGCAAAAGATAATTAAACCGAGTGCGCACGAGTGCGATGCGCTGTCCCTTGCCGTGAAAGGACTATATAGTCACTAGAACAAATTGTAAAAGGTGAATCCTAGTAACAGAATTCGCCACAAACGAGAAATTTGCTTCCCAGCACACGACCGCACGTCCACGAAAGACATTTAATTCCAAAGAGCATATTGCAAAGGTGCAAGGGGACAATGGACAGACGAACACACAGCGAGGTCACGACGAGGCGTGTTGTCACGATGACATTACAATTGGCGGAAATGCAGAGGGGAGGGGGGAGTTCGGACTAACACGACGCCATCACGGTGGCATCCACTAACGTCAACATGACGGGGGAGACAGGACTTTAAAGGTTAGATNATCCGGGGCGACTTCCAACTGTGCAGCATGGAAGACTACACACGACGAACTGCCGCAAAGGGCATCCAACACAATCTCCCTACACACAAACCTAAGACAACCGCTGAAGAACAAAAATATTAATGGCCGACATTTAAGGCTGTCGCCTGGTTGGGGATTTGGTATAGGGAAATACATGTTCATGAAATTATGTTTTTTGAAGCCAATTTTGAAGATATGCACTTTAAACAAAACCCAAGTGTGAGAAATGATACCTTAAAGCTCTGTATGAAGGCAAATATAACAATTTGTTTCTCAGTATTTTTTTAATTTAATTATCTTATTAAGTTTTCTGATCTTTCCAGGAAACAGGCTATACATTTATGTTACAAAAGGCCTCGATTGCAAAGAAGCACATATCTTATCTGCTTAAAAAAGTTCCTGGTGATATATATATATATCTATCGCTAACAGGAACGCCAAAGAAACAGAATTTCGTTAATATGTATTTCCCTATACCAAATCCTCAACCAGGCAACATTCTTAAAGGCCCGAACAATAAGGACGTTTTAGTTGAACAGGAACTTCGGCCGTTACACAATTCCGTAGTTGATTACTTACGTATAATTCTATAATGAATGGACTGCCGACGCACCCGTTATGATATGACAAAGAAACATTGGTTCTGTGCCACCTTTAAATTTACAGGGTACAGTTTTATTTCAAGAAAACTTTTCCTCATCACATATGATGTAAGAGATCAGAGCACATCACGACTCTAAAGTTTCTGCGTAACTTCTTGGCTAAACTGCAACCAGGTGTCGAAGTAACAAAGATAAATAAAGATGATGACGTCACGTGAATGTCGACTCGGTGTGCTCCTCCTCGGCTTCACTATAACTACAACGGAGGCACATCCCGCCCCCTCTCCCCTAGTATTTTCTCTACCCACTAATAAAGAGCATGGTTCCTACGTATCTGTCTGCTGTAGCATTTTCTATTAATAAATGCAACACTTTTTAATTATTTCCTGTAGAAAGGGTTTTTACGGTGTCTATACCCGCTTTTTCCCTTTCTCTTCTTAGTTATAATAGATTAGCTATAAGTACACTCAGGGAGGTTGTCATGGCCAAAACGAGGCCATGGCAACCCAATCCCTTGCTGCCGTGATGCACGTCTCCTTGCACGATTCCTTTTCCCTTGTAGGCGTATGGGGCCTATCCCTGAGACGCACTTAACTCCCGTTCCTACCGCGGGCTCACACCTAACACTCAGTTTTAGAGTAGGTTGGGAAAAAAACGGAGGTACAGAAAAACACGATTTGGCCTGAGGCCGGTGGAGGGAGTCATTGCTTAAGCACCGCCAGCGAATACAGATTTGCGAACAATTTTACGTGCTAGCAGCATGCCTTGGGGCCATGAGGTAAGCTAAGCATTTCACTGCACAAATTCTTATTTCTGTTCATCTTTCATTCTTCTACAATGGGACAGTTAAACTTTTACAAACATAAATTAACGACAGTTCTTTATCAAACAGGGCATAATTTTCAGCGATCAGCAACTAAAATACTGCACTTCTGGTATATTAAGGTATTATCATCCCTTAAAAAGGTTTCCACCTGACATCTCGCCACGCTCTCCTGTCTTCTTCTAATCTCTTCATTTACACTTGTCTTCCATCTATAGTGGTGTTTCCGAAATATTTTTTTCCCCTCTCTTCCTTACCTCACACTAACCAGGCCCTTAAAAAAAAAAACACCACCTTCTCATCTAGTTACCAATCCCGTTTCTTTTCCTCGTATCCTGCAATCGTTTTCCATTTTCACCAATTCTTTCCTGTATATTTTAATTTGTTTCCGTTTTGCTTTTTCAGCTTATCTTTCCACACTTCCTATTTTCTTTCACCCTCATTTCTCAGTATACAACTCTCTGCTTTAAACAACGCCACAATCCAACCAAATAATCTTACAAGAATTTTACCCCGTCCTTTATCCAACTATCCACATAAAGGTCTCCAATTTTGTTGAAATCTCCTTTATACAATATTAAGATCAGCTATTAATAATTCACCCACCAACACTGACTGCACGCACTTCAATCAGTATTCACGTTCAGGGCAGATATTTATTTCAAAAGTATACTTGAACCGAGAACCAGGTACAGCGTCGCGAGTCACTTCCTATCGCCACGAACTGCCAACTGTCCCAATCAAAAATAAATTAGCATTATTACACTTTACTGTTGAGAACTTAAATATCCTAGTAACTTATATACGATTTCACGGGAGATGTCGTGCGTGGGTGCGGTCGGAAATTGGTGGCCTAATTTCTCGCGCCACTAGGTAACTCACACGAAAACACGGAGCACTAAATAATAATCATTATAAAAAAAATCAAATGTGAAGGCAGAGAAAACACGCAACCGCCCGACGACACTTATTTACACCGGCACTTGTTCGCGGCAAACCGGGGCCATCCACTGAACACAGTGATAGCCACGGCTGTGATCTAAGGGACTGTGACGTTCGGTTCGGTGCGACCAGCAGTTTGCTCGAGCCCTGCAGTGGCGCCAGGGTCAGATGCCAGTCGAACGCAAACAAACGTTGCACGTTTCAATGTATTCACTTTATAAGAAAGTTCTGCTACAACTTAATGAGACTCACGGAGCGCGTGACGTCGGCGTCACGCAGCATCGTCGCGGGCGCGCGCCTACAGCCGACTGCGATGGCGAGTCCCCACCACGCTAATGCAATTAGCCTAACAGGATGACCGTAAATGGGATCAACGGGCGTCTCACAGGTCGATTTCCGGCCGATAACCTATCTGCTCCATCTGCCTGGGAAACACTGCAGGAGGCAACACCATCTCTTACCTGACCGAGCAATGCCGCGACAAAANCGGCCTACCACACACACAATTTCCACGTAACGGGAAACATACAAAAAAATCTACACATCTTAAAAATTCTACAAACCCTGTGGCGATGATCCAACACTCCAGAGGCCATAACGCACATTAACGTTTTCATAATTTCTATGGCCGCTGCATTTAAATTTCTGTACTTGGGATCTCACGTTCTGCTACGAAAACTGCAGCCCGACCACAATAACCCAACTTAACAATGCAGCAGTAGGTAGAGATATAATAAAATTAGCAGATTGATCTAGGGACACCGTAAGACTTCAGGCACCCATACGCCTGTGTAGCTTTCACAGCTAATTTGACACGTCATGAAACGATTTGCGTCGATAACCATGAAGCTACAAAATAACAAAATACAGGGGCAGGAGCAATTATGTCCTCCCATTCTGGGAACAAGTAGCCAACGGTTAACTGACATCTGCTTGGGTAAACAAATAAAACAGGAAGTAGGTATAGGTCGAAGAACTCGCGAATTTTTCCGGTCTCTAGCAACATGTAGTAAAATTAGAGGGCTTAAAATTTCGGTATCCTTTGTTACAGTCTCCCGGAGATCTTCATGACCGAAGTTACCACGACACTCGGACCACGATGTTTCCAAAAACACAACCCAACAGAGAAACTACTCTGGCAAACTTTTGTTCCAACATGTGGCGTCTACTAGCTCTGCTAAGTTTTAATGCACTTGGTGCGCCGCTTCTGAGATCTGTAAACCCCAAGGATTAGATGCGCCTCTTGCCGTACAGCTGTATAGCCCAAAGTTGTTATTGTCTTCTGAATTTGTTCCTGTATTCAATTTCTTTTTCATCGGGTAGACGAAATTGTAATGATGCAGTATTATAAATTTTCGGGATACGCGGTTCATTTTCTTTCGTTTGACGGGGTTTCGCAATATTTTATCGGGATTCTAAATTAAAGCCATGGTAGTTCGTTTATCGTTATCGGACATACTTTTGCCCGTTTAACGTTAACGGGCATCAGTTTACCGTTTTGAAAATATTAGTTTTCAGTGAGCGTCATCATTTGATTAGAAGCTTTCCAACTGTGTCGACAGGTTTTGTTCCAGGAGTTCGATTATCTTTAACTGAGGCGCAGTTAAACGGGCTACGCAGTTTGGATGGCGCTGCTGGCAGATGTCGGCTGCCTTGCCGTTATCTGTGTCGAGGAGGAAGGGAGGGAGTGATAAAAACCCTGGACGAATACTCGCCCGCAAGAAAATGATCTAGAATAAGCAACAAGAGAAGACGCATTCATCTTCGTTCTTTTTCGGCAAAACCTTAACTGTATTAAATTACTTCCGTCGGTGTGGCAGGTCGCTAGGGTGCCAGGAGCGAACGAACGTCCCTCCTGCCTTCCTAACTTCTTCTTGCGATGCAAGTTTTTGACTCATGAATAATTCGTAAACGACTGTGGCGCTGTTCTACACTTGTCTGTTTATCTGTGAACCTGTTCGTACTCGGCATAACTGACGATCGTATGTGAACTGTTTCACTTGATTGGTAAATAAAAATATGGAACAAATAAACCAGAACTTGACTTTTTTTAAATATTTAACTGGCGCCTTTTTTTTTTATGTTGCTATCAGTGAGATATCCTAGTGGTAATTTCCATGCGTCAATACCTTGACGTGTAACATTACACAATTTTGCGCTAATTACTAATATATGTGCATTCAACGAAATACTTATAAAATCAAAGAACCTGCGTACAATACAGCAATAAAATAATGTTAGTTTGCCATGCTAGTGAGTGAGCCTAGTACACGCCATGCCTAATACTTACATAATTCAGTTTGTAATTTTGCATGCGAACAGCATCCAACTCTTTTTTTTTTACTAGGCCTACATTATTTTTTAGTACACACATTAAATTGTAAACATACTATAACATGGTGTTTTCTGCAATCAAACAAACCTACAATCAAAGCACTCATCCCGAGTTGACGGCTTAAGGAAATTATTACAATAAAATAAGTGTACACAGAGTGAAATAATTCCCACCGTGGCTCCACAGGACTTCTCAAGAGTCCACGTGTATGGCAGAAAACGAGGCGCTCATTTCGGGCAGTCACGTAAGAATGTTAATTTTCCTGTTCTTGTAGCGGACTTAGCGGCAATCATTTCTAACGGTTTACCAAACGATTACTCCACGTAACAAAAACATTGCAGTTGTTGAAGTTAGTCGCCTTTCATACGGAGAAAACTGGGCACATTAAATATAACTAACAATCAAAGCACTTGCAGAACTATACATTTATATAAGACAGAAAATCACATGCACAACCTTCCGCTCGCTCTAAATACTTTGAGTTTTATATCACTTTTCCTGTATTACATTTATACTTTGTATTATTACGAAGTGTTTTGGTACTGGACGAAATAGGAGACATTTATTTCAATCTGCAATACAATTTACAACATTACGATGGCATATCGCGGGATGAAAACAATATTTCGTTATAATTTTTACACGTCTTCAACAGCATATTCACAGAAATCTCAAACAACAGTGCAACAGAACGAACACCACAAAATCCCAAATAAGCAACAAAAATACATATGGTTAATATTTACTTGAATCATCAAGATGCAACCACCGTGCCCAAAATGTCTTCATGGTGCAGTAATATCAGCCATAGTGTGGATGAACGATGCTTAAAAACGAATGCCGGAGAAGGCAGAAACAAACCAAAAGCTATTTGCAGTAATAATAACTAATTAAAACCATGATTTTGATGTAGTTATAGGTTTACCTGATTGAATCACCTTGCAAACAATACTTTTTATTCCTGACTAGCTGTGCCCGCGGCTCCGCTCGCGTGGACTACACAATTATTGTTTAGGTTTTTTTTTAAATAAAATTGAATTTTACTTAGTGTTTACTTAGTAAACTTTTTTACTTAGTATTATAAAACTCAACGTCTCAGTGAATTAAATGGTAAAAACACTTATTAATATTTCTGTTATAGATAGATATATGCTACCACAGAGTTTTTTAGGTCTTTTTATTCTACACAATTCTTTACTGTATGATATTGTTCCACCTTTAACGGTTTAGACGGCGTATTGCAAGAGAACGCGCTGACTGCAAATTTTTTTCCGACTTGATTCATTATTATCTTTTGTAAATTTTTTGATATATTTTCTTGCGATAAGAAATAGCCAATGTCACCTTTCAGCCCTCCAACTATTTCTGTACAAGAAATCACGTCGATCTGCTGCTCGGTTGCATTGTTATTCCGTTCTCTGTACAAAAAATCACGTCGATCCGTTGCTCCGTTGCGACGTGAAATAAGGACAAACAAACAAACAAACAAACANCTCTGTACAAAAAATCACGTCGATCCGTTGCTCCGTTGCGACGTGAAATAAGGACAAACAAACAAACAAACAAACAAACAAACTGTCGCGTGCCGGTTTAGGGATTATAGCACGACATTGGCTCACATCCATCACCCCCTCACACCACCCCCGCCTCGCACACTTTGCGGGCGCCTTCGAGGCGGCACGTGGAACCTGGCAGGTGGAAAATTCCGGTACACGTGGAGCTGAAGCGTAGGCCTTCCCCCTTCACCCCCTTCACCCCGGACACCTCTCGCCCACCGCGAGATCTGTGGAGTGCAGGGCTTTTTCGAGTTATCAGCAAATTATCACGTGTAGTTCGCCTGAACGCAGAAAATACGCACCACGGAAGAAATACTGACGAGCTGTATTGGTGCCGAGGTATTACCCCCGCCCCTCCCCTCCTTCCCACCCCTACAAGGCGCCACGTGCCGACAATTAAGCGAGGACACGTGTGGTGGAAGGCTTTGTTCGGAGCTATTCCACTTCACCCCTCCCCTCCTTCCCACCCCTACAAGGCGCCACGTGCCGACAATTAAGACTGGGGGGCTTGCAAGCATAAAAACCCCGTTTCGAGAGTAGAGGGGGGACAGTTGATCATCACCGAGCCAAGGGAAGAGTTGCGGGAAGAAATCGCGAGAAGACGTGAGTACGAGTCCGAACAGCAGCCCAGGGAGAATCAGCACCGGCGGGCCGGCTTCCACGGCCTACCACTTCGCTGGAACTCATTCCCAGATGACAGCCTACCCACACTCACCGCTGAGTTAAGTATAGAATTCGTCGTCCAAAGAAGCCCCACTCAACCACGAATTCGCCCCGTGAATACGAGTAAACAAATTATGACAGTACCGCACCTCGAAAGTTTTGATGTTGTGTATTTGTGAATATATACGAGACAATATATTCGTACTTCAAAATACAACAGTGATAGTCTACCTCATTATAATACCCGCAACCTCCAAGCACTTTTTAGTCGGTGCCTGGAGGACATTAACTCTGACCAGATAAGCCACCATGTCCTCGACAGTGGCGCTACCTGCGTCAAAACAAACAAACAAAAGCACTTTCGCATTTATAATATTAGTTAGGATGATGATCATAAATGGCTGTTTACCGTTACACCATTTGCGTAAACGTAGAATCGAAAGACTGGTCATTGTATTCAACCATTCGTGACTTTGTCTAAAGCAAACTCGAGACTTAGTAAAAATACATTGAACAGCACGACACGTTCAATCGTACAAATATCTTAATAATTTTTTTATTTTTGACCAGAACAGAAAAAAAGTTCTTTCAACACACCGCTCTTTTGTTTCTATCATGAATTTCCCTTAACAACAATCGGAATAGTTTGAAATAAAGATGAAAAACAATGAGCGTAGAATAACAGAATAAAAAACCCCTAATCCCGTTGATAAATTACACTAATAAACTACACTGGCGAGGCAAATCTAAATAGTACTAATTTGGCGGCGAATGCTTGCGGTAAACACATCCAAGGTGAATCCTAGTGACCATGTGGCCATGTGAAGACTTCTCAAATGCTGGAATCAAATGTGAAAATACTATAAGCTAATATTGCTGCTACCGGACAGGTTTAAGTAGGTAGGTACTTAAGCAATGCGTGCAAAACCATCTGCTGAGTGATAAGCAGGAAGTTGGTTATGAAACCGCAACGAAGTACACGGATAAAAGTTTCACCCTGTCGCTAGCATGCTAATGAACCACTAATTGTACGATAACGTAACTTGAAGCACAAGAGCAGCGTGCTCCCGATTGTAACGTGTGGTGGATGTTGGGAAATATTTTTAATTATTTGTATGCTGTGTTATGCCTTGTGTATTTTATATTTGTGGTGACTTAATTATTTTTAATTTGTTGTACGTCTCATGGGCTCTCTCAAGTGCCTGTGCACACTTGGTTTTATAACTTGATTCGCTTAAATTTTTTATGCTCCATCGTGTGTTCCATAATACATCATCATCATCATCATCATCATCATCTTCATCTTCATCACCGCCGCCACCAAGACGCAAGGATGTAGGGAAGAGAGTTAAAACTTTGGAATCTTCCCTTACAAATTCCCTCTGAAATGAATATACAAGACTATGGAACCGCATTAAATATGCTTTACAAAACCTTAACACAGCGTTACCAGGCACACGCAATGTATCTCACTTACGATGAAAGACTGGGGTTTCTCTTTCAGTCTGAGACTTAGCCTACCTATTTTAATTATCTGCAACCAATTACATATAATGTAAATTTAACTCTACAAACTTCTTGGAACTACTATACTTTGTAATCGAGACATGAAATCAGTAGGGCCTAATTACCTATTTACGTTTTCGTACGAAAAAAAATAACCTTTGTCATTAAACACCCGACTCAAGAATGGATTAATCAGTATCTTGGCACAACTCTGAGTTATGATTTTGAAATAAAATTATTGGTTCTTCCGGTTATAGCACATATCTTGGAGTTAAAAAAAAAGAAGTAAATATGCCATTGCCAAAAGACCTGAAAAACAAACGTTATTTTTTCAAAAATATGTGTTACTTTTAAAAAAAAAGTATGTGTTATTTTTGTCAAAAATAGCTGTTATTTTCTTGCTACAAAAATGCAGGTTTCTGCATGAGAATTGCTCCAATTTTTTATTGAAAGACATATAATTTGAGAAATGCCACTTTATTCGTAAAACCTGAAATTGGCAGTGTTATTCCTATTGAAAAGCAGTCTTTTTTTTTATCAATTGTAATTTCCTTGCAAAAATACCTAACTTCCAGAGAAATATACAGTTACTTTTTTAAAACAAAACCACTAGTTTCCTTTATCAACAGACAACATTGAAAACAATTTCTAATTTTCTTACTTAAGATTTTGTATTCTGCCTGACACCCGGAACAACGGTCAGAATGCACTCGCAAGGACATACTGTTTCATGACGAGATTAATGTAAACAATTTAAACACACTTATACAAGCACTGTTTAAAAAATAATAATAAAGTGCCTTGTACGAACATAATTTCTTTTTTAGAGAAATCTACCTTTATGTTTTTGAACTATCTAAACTTTCAACAACAGATTTTTTCGTTAGGCCCGCTGTCAAAACTTTTGTTTGTTCAAAACATGTCATTTTTTTACCGCACATATGTGCAAAGAATATGTAGTATGTTGAAAATACAGTTAGCTGGAAGAATACAAGATTAACATACGTGATAATTCCATTTACAAATATATTCTACATTAGTACATGTATATAAACACATTTTTCACCGCCGCGCCGCTCTGTTAAAAAATAAAGAATTGTTGAATAAAACGTGACGATGCTAGAAGTGTAAACAAACTCAGCGAGCTAGTTGGCACGAATTACATAGATAAAGTGGTGCCTGGTAGACGTGAATACTACAACCACGGGGTTTCCTAATTAGCAAATAAACTTGTAGGGCCGTGCACTAGAATGTTCACTCAAAGTGACGCATCATCACTTGCGCTCGTGTTATCTACGGCCGTAAACACACGTGATGGAAAGTAAAACATGTTTTCGTTTGTGGTGATAAAACGAAGAAATCTACTGGCCAACTCTGCACGCATTCGTAATCGAATATGCAAAAACACATACAATACGTTGTAAGAAGCAACTATGTTACATAAAACAATAATAATTCGCGAAAATACTACAGGATTTTGTACAATTAGTGAATTACAGCTCAAACTTTCAAAAAAACAGTTTTTTTTTTTAAATGTGAAAATTAGCGTTATTTATAGCGTTAACGCGTTTGCTAAATTTTCAGTTCTCTAGCAATTAAATCAACTTAGTAATTCTGAATAAAAATAAATTAGTTCGGCTTCTAGGCAATCTTCCCTTCTTTAGGTAACTTAAAGATATTCAAAACAACAGTACGGTAACGTCGCATAGTATACACATTAGGTAACGTCATATAAAATATACTTTATTGCAAACAACTGACAAATATACGAAAAGACACCACCTTAATGTCCAGAAGGCAATAGGTTTACCGGTCATAACAGAATATTTGATATTTTTTGAAATGGCAACAAGATGTAAAATTAATTCTAATGAAAGTTAAAACAAAGCTTAATGGCTGGTAAAAACTTTATAAAATTTTTCAAATCCGTAAAATATAGGAATTTTCTGTAATGGGATTGGCGCTGAAAGCGCAGCTGTCCCCAAAACACTAGAATACTAAGCTCTACCACCGGAAGCGGGTGTAATTTTCTAATAGTTGGCTAGTAAGTTCGGGGACAGACTGGGTGTTTGGTTGAGCAGCACACAGCCAGCAAATTATTTATCTAAGCATTCACTAAACTCTAACGAAGCCGACAACGCTAATGAAGTTGACACACTACTACCGCGTTGGTCCCGTGAGGTTATTAATAATAATTAATTCCAGAACAAACACACACAAAGCTGCGATACAAATTTAAAAGTCAACAACAGTATGGCGTGTTTTAGCATACATTATTAAATTCGCTAAATATTCAGCAATAAAAATTCACTTACAATATTTTGTTCTATGTGGGGAAGTTTAGACACAGGAGATTTAAGCCAAGCGAAAACATTTATGATGTATGCCCCCATCGCAAATAACAAAGCCACTTTTTTACGGTATCAACAAACTGCAATTTTAGAAAGCTAAAAGGTTTGGCGTTGCGTTGTTACATGGTGAACCATAGAGAAACTACAAGCAGCTCACTCCCATAACCTCCTTTTTTCAATAAACAGCGCGGCAGGATTATTCAATTCCATTGTAACGCACTTAACTAAAAGCTAGTACAATTATCAAGGAGCTGATATGATCATAGACTACCCTAAAGCAACACAACTGTCAAGGTCACCTGGTCAACAATGATGAACGTGTTTGTTTACATCTTAATTTTTTAATGACAAGCACTATTATATTAATAAAATACTTTTACCAATTAAAATTTTATCACACTGCATTACAAATTGTTCAGAGGAGGTATAAAAACATCTCAAAGCTCAGTCTACCTCACGTTTATGGGTAGAATCACGTCAGAAACGTGAGTTTTTTTTTATGGATCGCAAGGGGGTAGAGGCAGGGTGTTTTCAGATTTAAAAAAAATACTGAAATTAAAAATATATTGTCGCTTTCTTAATTTACAAGTTTCTCCAGGCATAATGTTTACCGGCAGTAGACGTGCCCATTATGCGAGATTACATNAGGTATAAAAACATCTCAAAGCTCAGTCTACCTCACGTTTATGGGTAGAATCACGTCAGAAACGTGAGTTTTTTTTATGGATCGCAAGGGGGTAGAGGCAGGGTGTTTTCAGATTTAAAAAAAATACTGAAATTAAAAATATATTGTCGCTTTCTTAATTTACAAGTTTCTCCAGGCATAATGTTTACCGGCAGTAGACGTGCCCATTATGCGAGATTACATGTGTTCCTCACCCGTATACACTATACAAAACACATAACGCACGAAATGTGTACCAATACACTATCAGCCCAAATGTTAAGTACTTCACTAGCCAAAAGGTGCCCTGCTGTATAGTTTCCAGAGTTACAATCTTAGTTTCTATTCGTCTGCAAAATCAATCCACCAATTCGACTCTCAGAACTCTCTCGTAAGAAACAATATCATGATACGTTCAGGGTCTTCATTATTTTCAGCTGGGTAAATGAATTTCTCACTTCTCTTATAGTACAAATGCTAGCATTACTAAAAAAAGAAACCTATCTATTTCAGTTTCAGGAATCAGTAACGGTTGACATTGTAAAATCTCAACCAAACACATTGTTATGGTGTGGTCAGGCCTTAGCTGAACGGCTTGCCTGATCACACCTTCAAACATCAAACCTGGAAACGAGCGGGACTGCAACGCCACCATTTGGTCGTCGACCCTTGCGAAAGAAGGCAGTTGCAGAAATCCCCTCCACCGGTCAATGAGCGGGGCCGCAGAACCACGCGCTTGATATAGGCCGGCGTAACACCCGGAACAGCGTCTTTTCGTCTTTTGTCTTTTGGAGGTCGACCCGACCAGCGAAGCAGACCAGGAAGATGGGTGTGTCCGGCCGTCGTTAACCGTCTCGTAGAATCAGCCTCCGGCAACATTAACAAGGTGATGACTTTCCAGTCAGGTTTAAATAAAATGGCGTGAATTAAACGCAATAATGAATCATCTTAAATTCAATGTAAAGCTCCCCCGATCAATGGTAACATAAATAGTTATTGTAAAACCTTAATGTTGATAAACCTCATCAGATACTGTTGTGCTCTACCGAATCATGAGTCATTATTGAGCTACGCTTCTAGAAACTTTCAAGTACGAATTGGCTGAAAAGCTTAGTTCGCAACATGTATCTATTTACAGAACGTGTACCCAACTTGAGGTCCTGGGGATTAAAATAAAGAGTTCACAAGCTCCATACACACTGTGCTACATACTTCTTCTAGTCCCTCTATAAATAATTTTCTCGATTTGTGCTAACCATTAAAATTCGTTTAAAATTTTCAAAATGAGCCAGTCAAAAAATTTCAAAATTCGTATCACAGTTCCATTCTATTCGATATTGTGTCAAATTATAGCTTACATACCACCGATTTTTCTGCAATATGTAAAGAAAATCGGCAGAGAATATTTGCTGCCCGACTTTTGTTACGCAGATGGATGTAGTGATTATTTTTAGTTTCATTTCTGTCGCGCAGCATTAACTTATTGTTGATATTCATATTCTATACAAGTTCCCAACGTTTCACCCTGCCTTGTTAACCAAATTCCTGGGGGTGGTTCTAATTTTGACTTCCTTGCAAGCCCTTTGAAAATTAATTTTTACGCATTTCGAGGGGGTNCGCCTTATCATTACTTCCGACGACACACTGCATGACTTATAATATTCGTGTGCAAACGGAAATTAATACGGAAATTAATACGGAAATGTTTCGACGTGTCGACGTACAGGAACACGGTCCGTAATTAGCTAATACAGACAAGCTTGTTCACGGCATTCCCTGTGGCTTTGCATGCCACGGCCGAATGCTGCCGAGGCAATTAGGGCTTTCACGCCTATTATATCCATTCCTTAAAATATTCAGTTAGCATAAACCACCCGTAACAAACAGCATCACAGCGTACAACGAATCCGGCTATAAAAAAGGTAATGGCGTTCGGCTAGCAAATTCCATAAGAGGAGGGGGGGGGAGGAGAGATTCTTCTGTATGCAATGCGATAACGAAAAAAATTAATAAATATTATTATAAAAAATACTCTGTTTTTATGCAAAAATAAAAAAAAGTTTCCGTGGGTAGATAAATACTCGTTTCTACAGGACCAATATATGGCAGTTGTTGCCAAAAAAAATTTGTTGTGAAAAACCAACTTTATAACTGACCAGCAGCGTGTGGTGAACTGTTGCAAGGTAAGCTGTATTTTTCTCTGTGCTATACGTAATCTTTTGCTAGTTTACACATCGGCCACTTAAACGTAGTGTTACAGTTGACGTCACAGCACGTGTGTAATGGGTGTCTCGCCGCTCTCTCGTGAGTGGCCGCAATACATTTAGTTTCTCCCGGCCGCACTCTGGTCACTGGTTCCTGCTGCATTCACCGAGCGTGTACAGCACTGGTCAGGCACCTGCTTACCTTGCAACACTTCACCACAAGCCACTGTAACTGACTAAACCTTTTTGTTGGGTCAACAAACCCTTAACGTTAAATACCTGATTGAATCAAATACACACCTGGCATTTGAGTGGCCAGTCGGAATTAGTTTACTGCGGCGATGCACGTCTGTGATTCTCGGAAAGGCACCCATGACGCGCGGCAGTTGAGACCGGTTCGTCGCGAAAGTGGGCATCAGCTGAAGTGTTTTGAAATACAATTATACACAGAAAAAAGTCTAATGTTGTGGCAACAGTATTAATGTAAAAATGTCACTGCCCCTTCCTGCACATATTTCAATGGGCACACTAACTGGCAAGCGCCCAATAAAGTTGGCAACGGTGGAGGGAAAGCAGTTATATTCCTTAACTTTGAATTATAAGTTAGATTAACATTTCTGAATCCTGAAATAATTTATTTTGCTTTCTGTTGTTTTTAATGCATTTAAGTGCAAGAATTAGAAAAATTTTAAAATATGTAATTTTCTAATAATTTTACAGTTTCACTTAACCCGGCGTTGGTCGCGCCGTGAGCATTTCCCTCACACTTCCGCTTTTGTGTACAAAATCATTTGTATGATGGTGACATGGGAATGTTTTTTTTCTTTCAAACAATAATTTATTAAATTGTATTAATACATAAAGAACAAATAGAAAAAATATCAGAGAGAAATAAAAAACATTATGTCCAATACACACTTTTTTCGGTAAGTGTGAGGGAAATGCTCACGGCGCGACCAACGCCGGGTTAAACGACGCAGGAATACAGTGATCACGCCCATGGCAATGTTAATAGTACACAATGATGGGAAATACACAATGTGCATACAAGTAGATCGTAAGCAGGGCTTTCAAAAGTGCTCAGTTTAGCGTGAACAGCCTATAACAGCAACTCTCTTACGATAACTATGGGTGCGGTTGCGACAAGCAGGTGACACTACACCCCGTGCCATGCAACTTCCGCCCCGCTTGTTGACTTCACTACGTAAATCGGCTCCTATTAAGAGAACTAGTGTATGAGAATTGCGCCACACGTGTCCCTAGCGAGGGGTGGAAAGAAGAAACACAGGCTGTCAACAGAAATTCCATTTTGGAATTCCCTGACTTTTCCCCGCGCATTCCAAGCACAATCTTACCATTTTCCTTGGCCTATTTTCAGAACCGAAACCTTTCAATACCATATTTTTCCCCCACTGACAGATGCTATCAGTGAAGTAGAATTAAATTGCAATGCAACAGACCAAGCAAGCAGGCCAACATTTTATTCAGCCCATCAGTATTTCTCGCGAGACACGCTGTTGAATTCACACGAGTGCCCATTACAAACACACAAATACTTTATATTGCATGTATAGGCTTTTTATGTTACCCGGTAAAGATGTATTATTGCCAGTTCACAAACTTGAAAATCGAAATTTTAAAATGCAAATGCTCAATCACATTACCCTGGATTCACACAACAAACAACTTTGCAGAGCAGCAATAACTTACTTTTTCCCTGGCCCAGGTGAAAATTCCTTGGCTTTTCCCTGTCACGTCAAATTCCCTGACTTTTCTCTGTGGGTGGACACCCGTAAACCAAGCAAGGATGACAAAATGACTCAAAGCACGTTGAAAAAACAGCTGCAGCTAAACAATGGCTGAACACGAACAGCAGGCGACCAAGAGGACGCCAGGGTTGATGTCCTCTTGCGTGAACTGCGCGGACAGACAGCGCGGCCCGGCACTGGGTCACGGTGCGGCGGCCAAGTGGGCTACGACGCCCGCCGACGTCCTCGACGTCCGCCGACCACGATGATGTTCATCCTGCCGGCGGCGACTGACTGTAGTGTTATGGCTGACGAATACATTCACTATGGCTCCCGCCGGCCTGGCGCTTGAACTGCGTTGCAGTGTGTTTCAAATACCAGTTATTCCGCGAAACTATTAAACGTGAGACCAAAGTGCTGATCCACGAAAGGAACACACACTTCAGACGAGGGCTGTTGAGTGCTTTCAAAACGTCACGTACGTTAGAAATACCATTTCAGAGTACTCCAAAACTGATAAAAACGGGGTTTTCAAAGCGCTGTACCTCAAAATGTACGCCTATGATACATACAAAATTACTCGGGGCCCTGCACTAAACCTTCCTACAGATTTTCCACCAATAAAATTATATGGCCACGGTTGAAAGTCGCATAAGCATACGCAGTGCTACTAGAACACTGCACGTCAGTTCAGAGCCTTGCGCTTGGCGGCGACGGCGAACTTGATGCGCGAGGCAATGTTGCCCTTATCGCTCCCGCGCTTCTCGGCCTCAAACGCGGAAAAAAACTACTTGCGTACAGGCTTCACGACAAAAATATATCAGAGTATTTCAAATTGAGAGGACGGGTTTCACTGGGAAAACCGGCTGAAAGCCGTGTAAAGGTACGAGAGGAAAAGAGGGAATTTGATCGTACACTGTCTTACTCGTCCTATTACAGTTGCAATGCGGGAGTGTGGAAGGCGTGACGGCCTTCGGGGCCGTAGGCGGCTCCGCGAGGACCCAGGAAAACACGGTTACCATTGGCAATTATTGCTATGTTGTTCAATACAAATTTCCCTGTTCTTATACGCCAAGTGCACGATATAGAAAACCTTTAAGGAATGTAATAAAAAATATTAGAAAATTAAAGAAATTAAATTAAAAAGTAGCCCCCTACTTGACCGGGGAGAGGGAAGTACTGTGCATTGCGTTCAAACCACATATTTACCAGAATACATATGCGATCAGAATACTTGTGAAAACTTCATGTTACTATACTATGTATATTTACTAATGCTGCATCATTAACATGGCGCTTATTTTCAAGAATAATCTACTTATTTTTACCCAGTGTAAAATCAACCAGCAAGGGAGGAACTCAAGTCCCCTCAGCCACCCCCTCTCCCCTTTTGATCCGCCCCTAACGCCAGGATTCAAACCCGGGTCGCTACGGTAATCGCATGGCAATTGGGCTTTGCGTATTCTTCCACCCTGCGTAAAAAAAGCAATGCCATTAACCTACGCGCGTAACCAGGGGCGGAGCTAAGATACTGCAGTTCGTCATTCCTTCGAACATAATAGCGTTATGCAATTACAATAAATATATTATTTAATTTGTAAAGGTTAAATTTAGGCTAAACCATTATTGTTTGTATTCTCACTTAGAATTAGTCCTCCCCTTTTACTTAAACAAGAATCTGGATTTCGCCCCTGCGTAGACCTAGCAACAATTGTGTTGCTGTGTAACACCACGAGATTCTTAGTGGGCGTAAAAACAAAATCGATTTCAGAAACCAATGATTTGAACACGAAAAAAGGTTACTACTTTATCCTAACTTACTTCCAACGTTGATGAAAATATTACAGTGTGTGCTCGTACATTACGATATCATGAACTGCGGCCAAAAATTTTGTTTTCCAAAAACGGACTTAAAATTTTTTTTTAAGGCAAAGTCTTACTGGGTGTAGTATAGTCGCAGATCTTTACACATTTTGAATCAAACCTTTGAAAAATCAACCCATGTACGACGTGATTGGTTGTTTCCTAAATATGTACTGTATCACAAGCGTTTTATACTTCTGTTAACACAAAAATATCTCCCTCCACAGTAGCTTATCACTGGACGTGTCCCGCCAAGGCACATACGCCTGTCATTTTGCACACAAGCAACTTTCCAAGCACCACTGCATGGCGGGTGTACAGGAGTACTGTTGCAGCCGGCAGTGAACGATCTACGAGCCAGAGCAGTACTCTGTACCAATTAAACACGGACTTACGAAAATGTCTCCGGTGCAGAGGAACGCCAGGTATGTTCCTCTGCGTTGGTACACTACCGGATCAAAGAGAAGGCGGGGACACTACAAATCCAACTGGAACAGAACGACTAACTAAAATGGTTCACTCGTCGTTGAAAACATTACCATGTTACAGTTACGGCAATTTTAACTATAACTTGTGCAACATAAAAATAAACAAATTGCAATGCAGCTCACCCCCACCCCCCTTCTCCGGCTAAAAAAAACTTAAACACACATAATTTAATTACATTTTGGATACATGCAGTTACTGCAAGAATTATTTTAGAAGATAAACCCCCCCCNAATAAAGAGATTTGGGCGACTCTTAACAGCGAGGTTTTGAGAACCGATAAGGGCGATTGAGGTATGGAGCAGTACCGGAATGAAAGGGTGGGGGAAACGGGAGATCCCCGAGAAACCCGCCGACCAGCGGCATCGTCCGACACGATTCCCAGGTGCGAAAATTTGGGAGTGACCCGGGCGGGGATTGAACCCGGTTCACCTTGGTGGGAGGCGAGCAGCTAACCGCTCAGCGACAGCGGCCCATATGCACGTTTATTGTTCATATTTAAGGCAACTGATGTTGCCACGGGACAAACAATAAATATTTGTTCCGCACATAGGGCAGTTTATCAAGTCGTGGAAGACAGAGATATACAGTTTCTAAATTAGTGAGGCAGGAAGTAGCAGAGGTAAAGGAGGAACTTTTCAGGTTTCCAGGATTGAAGATAAAAGGGGGTGGGGGAGGGGATAACCGACTGGATTTGGATCGTATTTCTTCAGAGATAAAATACTGCATGCGTGCCAAAGGAATTTCTCCTAGGGGATTTTATTTTAAAATATACTGCTGTGAGTGGCCGCGTGTAGCCATACTTTATGAACCTCATCTGGCCAACCACGATACACTCTAATCCCATAGGGACCCAACCCACTCCACCATCATCTCCGAATATGGTACGAGCGGAATCTTTTTTGGTAAATATGTGGAATTCCCAAGTAGCGAGGCAAATGTGTACGCAGTTAATTTCCAACATTTATGGATATTATTCCTGATGATGTGCATATGTACAAATATAAACACACATTTATACAGGGTGGATGTAAGTTACACGAGTAGGTAAATCGGTTTAGTACATTATGAATGCAAACCTGCTATGTGCTGCCACGATAAACCTTATCCTACCAGTTGCTCGAGTGAATTGCCGTAACTGCAGACTAAACCGAAAGAAAAAAGATCAACAATAGGAATTATAAAATATAAAAAACACGATCCAACTTAGGTAAGTTTTCTCTTCGTCATTTATCTTACAACTACGAAAGCAAACGACCATTTTCTTCAGGCTACTGACATAGTGATATCAGACTAGTAAACAACTACACACGAGTCCCTTCCCCCAACTCGGGTGGTTTTGGTATCAGAGTGGCTATGGGCTGTTCACGGTAAAGTGAGCACTTTTGAGGCCCTGGTTACTTCTTCCTCTCAGCCATTTGTTATCCTTTAACAATATTTTAAAATAAATATTAACATGCCAGTAATAAAAACAGTATGTATATTCCACTGCACTCAGAAGTTAACGTCTAAGACTACAATAAAATATATTCATTGACTATTATTCAAAATGAGAGGGCTTTCAAAAGTGTTCACTTTACTGTGGATAGCCTATACTATCAGACTGGCGTGACACCATTTGCAACCTGAGACACGAGTATGTATGACGACTTTCTGTAAGCTAGGTTATATTAACATGTCATTTATAATAATGTCCTAGATTATAAGTGGGAGAAGTTAATGAATAACCACAATCGGATTATCACGTTACTCACTCGCTGATAAGATTGCCAGCTGTCGCAGTCTCACAATCATACTGAACAAATACAGCAAGTTGATACCGTGAAAATTTCCACAAATAACAGTGATTCAACTTCACATCAGTGTATACCTACCACTGGAACCATAGCCAACTACTTATTTCAAAGACTATGTGGAGATATATGGGCGTATCTTGATATCGAGGTCTTTGAGAGCCGATGAGGGTGAAGCGAGGTATGTAGCAGGGCCAGAATGCAAGGGCGGGGGAAACTGGACATTCCCGAGAAAACCCGCCGACCACCGGCATCGTCCGGCACAATCACATGCGGAAATCCGGGAGCGACCCAGCCGATAATCGAACCCGGTTCGCCCAGGTAGGAGGCGAGTAGCCTGGCCAATACACCACCGCGGCCCCATTTCAAAAACTAAATTTCAACTATTTAATGGCGATTTTTCTATGTATTTGGAGTGAATAAATTCAACCGCAGCATTCACTAACTCGCAGTGCTTTTTACTCTTTGCCAATCTGATAGCTGTTTATTGACAAATTATGTCGAAACTACGAAATATTCAGATAAACATGACAGCTGTACAATTAGAAACTTTGTAGAAACATTTTACTATGTAAGAAATTTTTTTATTTTATCAGTAATAAAATATTTACTAGTATTTCTTAAGTAGGTTGTGGATTTGTGTTGGAGTAATATTGAAATGAACAGGATTTAATTAAAATTTTGTTATCTACAAATTAAGAAAAGCTGTGTGTGATGTAAAACTCTTGTAAAACTCAAGCTCTAGTGAGTGTTCTTGGGCATTTTTAAATGATTTTAGGTACAGGTTACTCAGGGACATGCAGGATATCTTTTGTCTTCATTATTACGCCATAAAATGATAGGGTACCATAACATCCTATAAGGTGAGTAGACAAGGGAGACTGCACGCCAGTTCAGTGCCTTGCGCATAAAGGCGACCATACATTCGATGCGCACACCTAGGTCGCCCTTAGCGCTCTAAAGAGCGATTCAACAAAACACTTACCTCACCAACTGCCTAGAATTTCGGGTTTATAATTCTTCCTTTAGGCTTTATAACACAATTTAAAATAAATTGCGCCATACTGGGAAACTACTGAATTTTTCACGACGCGACATATAATCAGGCAAGGTTGCATCAAGTTTGCTTGCAGTTTATTGCTCTCTGGTCTACGTGACCGTTACACACTTCCGGATTTCACTCACACTTCCGGCGCACCCAAGTGCGCGCACACATTCCGCAAAGGTGAAAATGCCTCCAGAGATTTGGCACAATATTTTCCTCTGTGCTACAATCTTGAGTTACCGCTATCTCTGCTGTTATTTCTAAGGATTTCGTGTTTCCTGTTATATGAAAATAATCGAGACACGCAGGGAAAAAAAAAAAACTTCAACGTCTGAACTCGCCGAACAACTCTCCCCATTATGAAAAAACACGTAGTATAGTTCCCGGATGCAGTGGCTGCGTACACTCAAGGCGCCAGTCATTCCCCTTACTTTGCGACTGTTGTATACTCTATTCACGGTTACTTTCAACTTTTCTGAAGCCTTGTTAAAGTTCTGCTTCCAGGATATTACTCCGCCCATATAAAAAAAAGGCTTAGAAAACTACACCAGAGAGCCAACGCGCCGTATTCGTATGCACTCAGTGTCATAACATTTTGCATAAGAACTTTTTCTTACGAGTATTTTTTTCTTACACACGTATTTCGTCACTGCCTTTATTCATATTAGTTATAAATGACAAAGTTAAAAATGTACATACGAGCTAAATTTGACGAAAAGTAAGGTACTTAAATGTTAACACAAGTATAAAACGCTTGTGATATACAGGTATGGCGCAGTTAGGAAAAAACTAAACACATCATACCTGGGGTGTTTTTTCAAAGGTTTGATACAAAAACTGCGAAGAAACCGCGAATAGACTATACATCGCCGATTACAGCAAAATCATGATATATTCTTTTTTCTGCTCTTCGCCAATATGTATACCGCCAATGGAGATGGCACTCGGCATGAAAGCTATTATAATAGTACATCAAGAGGATGAACGTGAAACGTGCAAGTATTATCGTTAGAGCTTGTTTTCCGTCTGCACGTTTCATCTCGTATTCACGTTCGCTATATTTTTGAGACCTTGTAACCAGCAGGATGGTCTTTTAAAAATGATAGTCAGGTTTTTTTTTTCAATTATTTGAAGTAAAACAAATCGTAGGATATTTGATTTATTTTTCTAAATTACGGTATATCCATTGCAAACAATCCCACTTATTTAATTTCCCAATATTCAATAGTCATTCGAAACACTCGTACATAAAGTTTGCAATGTCGCAACACAAACAGGTAAAAAAAAATTAACAGAGCGGAACAAAACAGTCATTTGGGTTAACTTCGTACCAAGTAAGCCTAACACTGCACCGTACCTTTTAATTTAAAATGAAGGTTTACAGCTTCCAACTTAATTCATACTTAATGGTTAACAATCATATTAATAAATAGCATAGCAATGCGCAGGGATTCTCCGCGTTATTTTTCATTTGCAATTAAATTAGGAAGGTTGTACAACGTTACAATGGCTGGTACAAAGTGACTTTCTAATGGAGTATTGTACACGACTGTACAAAACGCAGAACTCGTTAAAAATGTCACACATACAGTACTACCAAAATTGTCAGGAAAGTAAGATTTGTGTTTTTTTTGTAACTGAAAAATAATTCACATAAAACCAACTATTACACTATTTTAGATGTTAGTGCAATCACTTTTTTTACATGCAAGCTTAGTAATTATTATGACTGCCCCACTTAACGAAGCTTTACTTGCAAAGTGTCCTTTCTGAAGCATATAAAATGTAAATAATGTCAATTTTTAAATAAAATACTCTTAATTAGTTTTTCAAACACTTAAAAAGTAATTTTTAGCAGAATATCTTATAGTTTTACAAAATATATGCATTACTTTTTTTATGCATCATAGATCGTACTTTTCTCACAATTTTAGTACTTAAAGTACTACATTTCAACAAGTTCTGCATGTTGTACAGAATATTGGAAGCCACTCTACTTTCTTAATCGTGTTTTGTCTACAGATCATTCAAGGGATTTATTTACCATAAGTAAACATACAATTTTTTTTATATTACTGATTGGTAACCAAACTTTGCATAGTCGTTACACCTCAGTACCCAAAACGAAGTACGCACGCACGCACGCACGCACGCACACACTCACTCACTCACTCACTCACTCACTCACTCACTCACTCACTCACTCACTCACTCACTCACTCACTCACTCACTCTCTCTCTCTTTAATTCCATACTGTATTGCAATCCTCCATGTACGTAAAAATATTTTTCAGTGGAAACTAATTATAAGTCGATATTTCATGTTGCGAAAATATAATTCCTATATTTTCTACTGAATTTACTATATGTAAAATTTATTCGCTAGCACAGTAAGTCAAAATTTAAGTTATCTTGCATACGCTTCTACTTGTGAACACTGCACGCAATTAAATTTCAAGATTTTTTTTATTCCACAGTTTGCTTGTTAATACTTGTCATATTCACAATTTTACAGTTTTCTTGAAGCAAGGGTAATTTAAAGTTATTGTCCATTTTGAAATGTGATAACTGAAGGCTATTTTTAAATGTCCAAGTACGTACAGTCATATACTAAAAAATACGAAGGAAAAAATTACATTGATATTCACTACATTAAATAAAGTAAAGAATGTTTCGTGTAAATTAGCAAACGTCTTAAGGTGACTAATGGCATTATTTAAAGTAAATTACATCAATCCGAAGAGCAAAATTTTTGTTACTTATGTCATCCTAAAACAATAAGATAGTGAATTTGGCACGTGATTATGCAGAAACTATGGAATATACAGTATAATGCCTGAAATAACATTACATGTAATGTTACCGGTATAATAACTACTTTTTTAATATATCTACAAAATTAATCCCCCTCCCCCCATATGTTGCTTAGTAAAATATTATCCACGATAAAATAAAAAACGAAGATAAAAAAACCACACATTTTTGTTTACTTTATAAATACATGCAGAACTCGCAACAAGTTGTACCATAATTTCTACCATTTACGTTCATTCCCAACTGCAGCGAACATGAACAAAACGACTCCNCTCGCAACAAGTTGTACCATAATTTCTACCATTTACGTTCATTCCCAACTGCAGCGAACATGAACAAAACGACTCTGCAGAGTACTGAAGGGAAACATTCATAACATTCCCGTGATCTCGTGTTGCTATTTTTCCACTCAGCAATCTGCCCGCGTCTCGCAAAAAGCTNAAACATTCATAACATTCCCGTGATCTCGTGTTGCTATTTTTCCACTCAGCAATCTGCCCGCGTCTCGCAAAAAGCTGCCAGTGAACTGTGAGCGAAGCAATTCATTTTCACCCGTAAACTGAGCCGAGCAACGCGACTCATTCAACGCTCGCTCTTCAACACCAAACTGGCACGGGTTTTTTTTTTTTTTTTTTTTAAATATTATACGCTGTTTGCGGTTAAGCACTTCTTGACATCTGCTTTTGAAAAAAAAAATACATATTCCCTCTGCGCGTTACTGCATACATAATTGAACACTGGATTATCTCCAGTAAAGTCTGAAGATAATGGAATTGAGGAGCGTAGAGTGTGAATCGGG
>NQII01000118.1:541585-570362 GCA_002778355.1 Clitarchus hookeri
GACGATGAACAGATGATTGATTCTCCAGTAGGTACACGACTGTTAAATCAATCCCGTCAAAAATGCATAGCGAAATTAGTAGGGTCTCTGTAACTAGAGCATAACCTGCGCATGCAGGTGCGAAGGGTTTCGCACTTAAAATGAATAATGCTGGAGACGTAAGAGATTTTCTCCGCGTTTATAGAGCTGGTTCCCCAGGCCGTCAAAAGGTAGCTCTGGAATCGCTGCCTTTGGTGTCATCTGGCGGCGAACAAACTAACTTAAGATAGCCATCGCACCTCTTCCTCCCTCCCTCCTACCCACAAGCATAAGTGACGCTCTTTTTAAAAACAAAAGGGGGTGGGATGGGTGGTATTAAGGACGTTCAAGAATATAAAATTATTTTCTACGTTTTTTGAACATTACATTTTATTTCTCTCGGTGTGATGTGAAGAATCGTGCAAGAGTATGGCAGTGGGGGAAATTACCTTTCAAAAACAAATGGATCTAACTACAGGAATTTCGAATTCATCTAAATTTTTTTGTACAAACATCACAATTAAAGTTAAACTACGCCACAGCTCTAAATAATTGTCAACGTCATCAGAATGCAATGAAAAATATTTTTTGGAAATTTACTAAGCGATTCACCCGTATTTCAATTCAAACTTTTTCTTTTTATAAACAAATTTAATGTGAAACTAGTCGTAAGTTAAACCCTTACTCCTGATGCACATGTCGGATTCTAAATAAACTTCAACATGCCACTCCTGGGACATCAAAACCAGACTTCGTATTATGCTAAAAAAAAATATCTACGAAAACGTTTTGTCTGACGAAAGACCTGGCTGACCGCACGATGGCGCTACGAGTACAGTGCCTCCTGCAGTATCCTCGACGTCCAACGGCAATGCACGGGAGGACACACGCGGCTGGGTGTCGGCACAGTACGTCGTGCCGGCCATCGCGAGGCACGGCGCATGCGCAATGCCAAGCAGCGGAGGCGCCGGGCCAAACGGAAGATAGCGGACCTGGCCGTTACATGACGGCATGCCACTCGCGCGGCCGGGAAGCATACTGGAAGAGTCGCTTAGGTGCCTACCTGCATCACACTCGGCGACACGCCTGCAGGCGGCACAAACAGCCACAAACCCCACGGACAAAAGAAATTATCGTTGGTTTACCCGTCTTTTTTCTGACCGAATGTGAGAACCAGCACTCCCGGGGACACTAATGTTAATACGAAATTATAAACATTCATATTACACAATGGAAAATTTTATTTTTAAGTGTAAAAAACTACCATATACAGTATTGTATAACTACTGGGCCACCATCTTACACATTACACTTCTAATAAGACATCTAACATACAGAATTTTTTTTCACAATTCTCTGTCAATATTACTAAGTACTCTAATCAATGTTCGCGTTAAAATGCATGTCGTTATGGGCAGGCACCGTCAAATTTCCACCTTAAAATATATTTGACAGTAATATTTGATAACGAAATACGATGTAATCTTGAATGTATTTGAAAATGTGTCACACTGTCAAATTTTTTTACTTAAGAGGATCCAGTCAGAACTTTCATTTCCAAATTATTTTCAAAGTGAAATACTGCTGTTGTGTTCCTGCGCAGTCAACTACAGGAAGAAATGTAACAAATGTTGCGATTTATTTCCACTTCTTTAGTAGATTTACATTTTATATTTATCAGAGATACTTTCTGCGCAATGAAATCTAATGACTCTGAATTCTTAATAATATTGTAAAATAACTGCTTCAAATAGCATTCAAACTAAAAGATCTTCCATTAAAAATAATTATCTCCATTCCCTTATTTCGTTTCCAGCAATTGTTCAACCTTTTAAAATAACGTGACGCCAGGAACGGCTATTTTTGGCATGCACGATTCTAATTGGCTGAGACCATCAAACATGAAATACATTTTAGAACGCATCCAATTTTCAAAAATTGTGCTGGAAACTAGGGCCATTCCAACTTCTCCACGCAAACAAGGCGGCGAAAATGAAGTTTCGGTGGCGTCAGAAGCATCCAACTTTATTTGAAGCAGTTTGACGGGAAAATTTGACAATGTGACAGGACCTTTAAGGAAAATCAGCCTCAAATTGTTCAATCCTTGGCAAAATTTTGTGTCCATGGGAACCTATATTGAGAAGTTACTTCCGTGCAGTATAAGGATACTATGAACCGTTACTCGACACTGACGATCCGGCCTTGTGGCAGTTTTGTCTAAAAGACAAGAGAGACACTGTGCGAAAGGTGACGAAGTGATAACAGATTAGAACCGCAGTCGGGAGGAGCACGATTTCATCCCCGGTCGACAGTCCTGTTTTCGCTTTTCCAGAGTCACTCCTCTCTGTGCACCAGCATGTTAAGTTTTATTCACAGCAGATTCAATCTCGTTTCCGCCACCAATCACAGCTAGGTCGCTTTTCTTACAGTAAGTTGCATGCACGCTTGCTTTCTCCGTGTGCTCGCTACACGAGTTCTGAGAGATTACTTGGCCTGCCAGTAGATCGCATGTGCAGGCGCTTTCCGTGTAAAGTTGGGAGGCTGTGACAAAAAAAAAAAACAATGAAAATCCATGCAGTTTGTTGTTTTAGAGTCCGGTCATGGTTACTTTCAACTTTTCTGAAGAACTGCTAAAGTTCTACTTCCAGGGTATTCCTCCGCCTCATGCAAACAAAGCTTAAAACCTAGTCTAGAAAATTACACCGAAGGGACAACCTACCACATTCATGCGCACTCAGTGTAATAATATTTTACATAAAAACTATTTCTTACTAGGCATTACCAACACACCTATTTTCTCACCGTTTTACACATATTAATTATAAATGAAATATAATGTTTTGATAAAATATACATAAAAGTTCAATATAAGCAAAAAAGTTACTATTAAGTTAACAGAAGTATAAAACGCCTGTGATACAAAACATGGTTGGGAAACAACAAACCGCGTCATATGTGGGAAGATTTTTCAAAGGAATGATTCGAAATGTGTGAAGAAACCGCGAATATATATAGTACTACTACAGGAACACTACGTATGTTGGTCTCTGTGTTCCCACGTACAACCGATNACTCCCGAAAAAATTAACCAATTTTCATTCTGTTTTTTATAAACCTTCCTTTCGTTCCCACGAGTGTTTGTACACTTTTCTTTTTTATCTGTATTACCTACAAAGACTAACATCTGCAAAAAGGTAATTTTTACCGTCAGGAGGCGCCTTTGTTGACAGCTGTCTGCTTAAACATTTTAGTTTGTTGTTCTCAATGTTTTTTTACATATATATACTGTATATACACACATATATATATACACTTCTTTCAATTAATTTCACTGAAATGAATAGAACCAAAATCTTTTATGCCACAGCAACGCGTGGCAGGGTAAGCTAGTAGACTATAAATTGCGTTGACGACAACTATATGTATGGCGATTTCAACGTAAAGAAATACAGTCCATTACGAATGAAACAGTTAATGTTGTTTGATATCAAAGTTGGCAGTAGTGAACATACTCCGTGATGGTTCTTCGATACACGCCACACCACGAATCCAACCCCCCACCCACTCTAACGACACTGTTTGTCGATTAAACGTTAGACTAAAAAAAAAAAATCACTTCTAATGTGCACCCGTTTAGCTGCAGTCAACAGTCGTGGCCTGCACGTGATCAAAAATGCCCTTTTATCGGCATTTTTAAGTAAAGCAATCCGTTCCTTTACTAGGTCACTCAGCCCGCGAGTCACACTGGTGGAAACATCATCCTCTCTCTCTCTTTTTTTTTCACGATGCTGTTTTGAGAATTGGCATCGGAGACAGTCAGCCGGTCGGAAAACTAGCGAAACTTTTAGCGACATCGATTAGAGCTTTCGAAAGCGCGATGAACGCCGTCCTTGCGGAACCAATGCGGTGCCCGGGTGAAGTGGCGAGATCTGGGCGGCATTTAATATCTAGGTCTCGAGAGCCGATGAGGGTGAAGGGAGGTGGGTATGGGGCAGAGCCGGAATGCAACGGCCGGATAAACGGGAGATCCCCGAGAAAATCCACCGACCAGCGTCATCGTCCGGCACGATTCCCACATGCAAAAATCCGGGAGTGAACCAACCAGGAATTCGACCCGGTTCGCCGACGTAGAAGGAGAGTAGTCTAGCCACTAACCCACCGAGGCCCCATCGGTAGTGGAATCACATTTCCCCCCGCGACATATTAGCCCGACTGCTACAGGCTGTACACGGTTAATTAAGCAGTTTTGAAAGCCCCGCTTAGGATCTACTTTTCTTCTCATTTTGTATCCTTCCACAGTATGTAAAATTAGCATTGCAATGGGCCACCTCGCATTATTCAAGCGTCATCCAAATGAAACCGTGGAATTTTTAAGAACGTGTTGATAATACGCTGTGCACGAATAAAGAAAAAACTGACTAGCAGCCATAAATTAAAACAATACCCCACAATACGTCAGGTCTTAGATCTATCCGTCATTGATTAACTATGCGTAGTGACTTTTTTCAAATGTTGATTTCACAAGTGCTCACTTTTCCTTGAACGGGATTTACCATCGCTGCTTTCCTCTTATAGAGAGCCGCGGCAGTGCAGTGGTCAGATTCTCATTCAACTTTTCCTCTTATCGGTGCCCTACGTGAGCATCGCTAATCTGACGCTGATGTACCGTAGTTTACGACATTGCGATAAGTGGCGAACACTACACTTCGGGCCGTGGTAACTTCCACCCCGCTTATTGTTTCCACGACGTCAATCGGATTCCAATAAACGGGAAAGTGAATGGAAATTGCGCCCCAGGCCACTCGCTTCCCACCACGGCGAACCGGGTTCGATCACCATCGTGGGTTGAAAAAAAAAGGGGGGGGGGGTGGCGGACATGGTCAATGGCAGGTTGTTTATTTAGGGTACTCCCGTTCCCTCTTATCGTTGCTTAGTATTTATCTAACCCCCCTTTTTTATCCCTGAAAGGCGCTATGTACCTCATCTGTTAATGTCGCCCAAAACTATCTCTCCCTCTCTCATTCCTTCTCTCACTGTTCACTGTCCTGCTGTAAGGTTTTCGTATACTGCAAAAGCCTCTTTAAAAAAAAAGAAGAAGAAGAAGAGGAAAAGTCCTTCGACTACACTGGGACATAAATGAACGGTTTAGATGTTAAGTACATTTTACTGTTTTGTGGAAGCCAATATAGAAAATAAATATAAAAAAACTACTTTCGTAATTATTTTACTAACTTTGTGGCCAAATACTTTACCAGAGTGAGGTATTTCTATCGATGTATTTCTTCCGACTCTGGAAAATTTTACATGTCACTGCGGCGCAAGAAATTGTGCATATAATAAAGGCATAATGCATCAGTTTGGCATAATCTTTCCCCACTAAATTGGCAGAAACCATTATCTAGGATTGCCCTTTCTTAGATTCACTATGTTGGCTTCCAAAATCTTGTGAATTCCAGCTGAAGTTTTACGAGTTGAATAATGTCCCACGCCCTGTTAAAAAACCTCTTTGCAAGACTGCCAGGGACTGCGTTCAAACACACACGCCTGTACTTCACACCATGAACAGCCGCGTGTTACACTTTGGTAAAGGGGGGGGGGGTTGCTTTGAACGGTATTTACTACTCAGGGTATTCAACTATTACAATAATGCACATTTTAAAGATACCATAAATGTAACATAAACAACGCTATTTCCTGTTGTCTACACAGCCTACCTAGCTAGTGTGGTCGCGATAAAATGGTAATTCTGAAATAACATAACTTGTGCCCGGTTGCACCATTGAGGTTCAGCAATGATCTAGGATAAAATACCGGCTTGATCCTGGTTCAGCACATTTGGCTGTTTGTTTTCAGCGCGCCGAACTAAGATCGATTTGAACCTCGCCTTGAACCGTGCATTCTGACGGTTCAGGAGGATGATCTCGGATCAAGTAAATACGAGTGCTTTATTTTAAAATATCAAAATTATATTTAAAAGCAATTTTTGTTTTTAAAATGGCATAAACATTAAAATATTCGGTATTTAAGCTCTGTTTTGCACTTACGAATGAATTGTATTAAGTGTTTATAAAGTGAACAGAGATGAATAAAAGTCTGTGTTGAATATATGTTATGTGAAGATAAAAGCAAAGCACCGTTACTAGAAATAAACGTTGTAATATTTAAATCGTTAAAAAAGGGAATCGTTTGTTTTTACTGTTGTAGAATATAAATTGAGACATTTTACAAAGCCTTCAAATACAATGTATTTATTTAATTAAATATGGTATTCATGTTTTGTAAAGAGAGAACGAAATTCATGCTTATCCCTCCGATAAACAAAACGGAGAACTGGAAAAGTCATTCAGAATATCAGAAACTGTCCTAATTTTTCGCACGAGCTCAATCTCACGTAGAATTTTTTTTTCTCACGGTACAGTATCCGTAGCCGACAAATCTAGTTTGAAAATAGGTCAAAAGATAGCGCTAAGGACAATTATTTTTTGAGGATTCAAAACAACATTATACACACTTGAATATTATTCAGTAAAATTCGTACAACAAATATTGTACTTAAAACAGATAAAACCACCGAATCATCTATTTATATGCACACTACCTTCTTCAATAATATTGGTATTAAAAATAACTAAAAAATGTGTACAAAGTGTTTTCAATCAACTGAAACGGAAATATAGTAAAAAATTCTAGTCTTAAGAGATAATGTCCACAAAAACCTATTAATTGTCTACGAACTTCAAAATAAACAGTTGCATCATGACATCACGAAATGCGAGCCAATCACAAACAGTGTTTCATTCATCTCAATCCTAGTTCCGAACCGAGATCAGGAGATCTAGAATCGGAACTCAGCCGCTCGCGTGATTCAAATGAAGATCGTGTTTGAACCAATATATTAGGATCTTGGTTCAGGGCTGCTAATGGTGCAACCGGGCATTAGGCGCGTAGGATAATTAAATACAACACGACACTCGTTCAACGGATTTTATGTTATAGGTGATTATCTCACTGGCGAGTAATTTAAGGCGATATTTCATAGCCACGCCAAACACATTCTTATTGAACTAAAATTTTTAGATATAAATTTCAATAAATAAAAATAATTCAAAAGTTGTCAATATGAAATGCCAACAAATGTGGAAACCTCAATACCATAATCGTATAGACGGGATACTGTGGATGCATAACACAACGCGCGCTTCAAGATCTTGGCCCGAGCAGGCTTGCTGAGCAACAACTTAAAAAAAATGTAGGCCAACGATGAACTAAACATACATATCTATGCAGAAATGTGACGGAGGATTACACTTTTATTATCTTTATAACCGAGTGCCCCAGTAAAATAAAACACTGAAACAGTAATATCACTACACTGCAAATAGGTCGCACTTGAGCTACGGTGGGATCATCTCTAACTCCAAATTTTCACCAACTGCGTCAGATGTGACCGCATCATGGCAGCTGAGGGTCACCAACAAACAAAAGATCCAACATTTAGAAGTTAAAAAAAAAACTATATAATTAACCGTAGTACCGGAACGCTGTTTTTTTTCACACGCCGTCTCTAATAATTTCGAATTCGTTACAAGTAGGCGGCCTAGCAATCAAACAGTTAATTCGAGTCCACGTAATAAAAAATTTCACTTAACAGGACGCAAACAAAAAATAGTGTTCCTGTCGAAAGTACGCGTTTCTTGATTCCTGATTATGAATAAAATCCAGGGGTGTTACAATGCGCATCACGAAGGGTGCAACGTCTCGCCTTTTTTTTGTCCAGCCCTGGCGGCGAGGTAACACGCCCGACACCCAGCTGTGTGAAACGCGATCGATCCCGGACTGAAGCAAGGGCAGGGTATTTTTAACCGACTCACATAAAAATATTTACGTAGGCAGTCCCGTGAGCATTATATTTCGCAATAAGAATAAAATAAATATTTTATATACATATAGACACACATGTACATTCATATGCGTACATGTTCACACGCATAAACATAATACATGCACACACATTAAAACGTTGTGTCAAAACTGCAATAACGTGAATGTGTTAAAGCGCGATAAATAAAGCATGCAAAAATAAGATAGGAATGAAACTTACTTACGCCGACACATACAAATCGCACCGACATTAGTCTGGTATTGGGATAAACTAGCAACGACAACATGAACAGGGAAGATGGATGTAAATTGAACAAAATCCGGACGCCCGCTCTTCGAAATCTCTCAAAACCACACTGACCAGCAGCAGACAGCACTCTCGCTAGCCGTCGCTGATAAAGGTCAGACTGTTGGTTCTTCACTGCAGAATATCACGCATGTCCACCTCTACTCTACTCCTGGCGTGCAGTTACCGGCACAAATTGAAAAAAAAAAAGTTTCAAAAGATTTGAACCAACTACGGACGTATTCATCTTACAGGAACAGATGAACGTAGAATTTTAAGCGTGGCAACGAACGAATATTTCTGTTCGGAATTGTACAAGCGTAACGCCTCGTCATACTTTGGGACCAATCGAAAGGTATCTGTGTCCGATGTTACTGGCAACTGCTCATACGCGACTACGGAGAATATAAGTGGATTCAAGGACGAGTGTTACGGAGAGATGTGGGCGGCTCTTAACATACATGTCTCAAGAGCCGCGATGAGGTTGAAATGAGGCGAGTATGGAGCAGCGGGGGAATACAATGGAGAAGGGAGATCTCCGAGAAAACCCGTCCGGCACGATTCCCACGTGCGAAAGTCCGGAAGCGACTCCGCCGGGAATTGAACCAGGTGCGCCTAGGTGGGAGGCGAGTAGTCTAACCACTACATCACCGTGATCACACCCACTACGTGTGGGCATTCTCCTATTCGATGCAGTTTTATGTTGTGTACGATTCAGTGCAAATCATCGAAATCCACTTCCTACGAAGGTACCAAGAAATATACCACCATGCCTGAAAGTATTTTTCTCATTGTAACCAGTGATTTAAGTTGACAGCGAACTGGCATTTAAAGAGAGCTGTATCTGGAAACGACACGAGGACTAATGAACTCTGAGAGCCTCTTCAGCCGCGGAACAAGGAGCGACCAGAGAGCAATCATCACAAACCACCGCAATCGGGAGACGATGAACTAGTTCGGACCACCCCCACCTCCCCTTGCTGACGCACGCACGAGTGGCAGGAAATCAATTACCCAGAGGCCTCCCCTGCTATTGTGCCGGCCATTCAACACCTCTCGCCGATAATTGGTTCCGAAGGCAAGATGAGCCACCGACGTCCGCCGTCGAAAGCCTCCCGCGTTCTCGACTCCTCGCAGGCCAGAGCTAACAAATGCACCTGCCATGGCCAATCACGATCGCATCGTATAGTCTATTCGGGGTTCATTCGCACTTTTTGAATCAAACCTTCGAAAAATCACACCACGTATGTCGTGTTCAGTTGTTTCCTAAATATTCCATGCGTCGCAGGCGTTTTATTCTTGCGTTAATATAAAAGTACCTTATTTTTGGTTAAATTGGAACTTTAAACTTTTGAATTATAACATTTCAGTTATAAATAATATGAATAAGAAAAGGGAGAAAATAAGTGTGTTGGTAATGGCTACTCAAACATAGCTCTTATGCAAAATATTATTACACTGAGTGCGCACGAATGCGGCGCGCTGTCCCTTGGTGTAATTCCCTAGACTCCGTTGAGCTGTGTTTGCATGAGACGGAGCAATATCCTGAAATTATAACTTTAGCAGGGCTTCAGAAATGTTGGAAGTAACAGTGAACGAACTATATATATATATATATATATACTGTCAACGGTTAATTGAGTAAATTTGAAAACTCGACTTAGGACCTACTTTACTTCTCGTTTAGTATCCTTCTACCACATGTAAAATTACCATTATCACTATTTCTATTCATAAGTCACCCACGTGAAACCACGGAATTGTTAGCAATGTGAATGCTACTACTAACCTATTAAAGTCACACTCTAATGTGTATACAACAAGAAACACTACCTTAACCACGTAAAGTGTTATGGATTACTTTTACTACCCCGCTGGCAAACTTAACTGCATATGTTAACCGTATATGTAACTATATATGTAGTCGCGAATGGTGATTTTTATTACGGTTCGTAACAAAAGTGCTTACTTTACCGTTACATCATACACTAGGTTAAGTACCTGGATGGTGTCTTTTTACCCTGGTGGTACAACGAACTCTGACAAACTCCAACAGCAACCGCAACCAAAATTAAAACTTTCCGTCACGGTACGTTAACTCTTCGGCGTAACTCGTTCCGACGAAAATGGGGACGAAAAGAAGAAGAAAAAGCTATGAACAAACTTCCAAGTGTGTGTGTTTATAAACTTTAAAAGCCTTTCAGAAAAGTGGCACGGCAGGTTTTTTTTTATAAACCTCGAGGTAGGAGAATCAATACTTTTTTTTTCATGTTATCCTCCTCGGCGAACAGTGACGAAAAACATACTTGTCACAACGCCTATAAATAAATCTAAGTTAGTAAAATCACTGACTCATTATCAGAATTTACACGAAAACACCAAACAAAAAAAAAAGAGCCAACGTACTGCCTTCAGTCATTGTAATGCATACGCCCTTTAACGTTCTGCGAAAGTTGCCGTTTGTTTACTTTTACCGTAATGCAGAAAAGAAAAAGCATCCATAATATATAGAACATAAAGTAAGGTAAGCAGCATTGTTTTTATTCATTCCAATTGATGCTTATCAAGTTATTTTAGAGATCAATGAAAAATGCGACTTTTCTTCGAGCGATTGCCCAGCAACTATGAAAATATTTCTTGTTCGCTGGAAAAAAAAAAAAAAAAAAAAAAAAAAAGGCCAACAAGTTCAATAGTTTCTAGTACAAATACGAAATAATGAATTATTTTTATAACCAACAAAGTAAATTAAAAGTATCCGTTAAAGCGTTTACGAAGGTGCCACGTCTAGAAGAGCTGACGGAACAACTTTTCCTAATTCACCTGGGAATTTAGTATGGGAAATGAATACTACGTTATATTCTCTAAGAAAAGGTTGTACTGTCGAAGTTATTTATAGCACAGGACGAAACAGAATTTTCTGGTCACTTTCAGCCCACGTGCTGATAGATACAGTTAGTTAATGCAGGCAAACGCCGTTAGTTACGGATAGGTACTTTTGGAGTCATCTCTTTGATATTAGCATACTACTACAGAATTCAGATAAGATAAAGAGTTCTACACAATTCACACCGCGAATGTATGTCGGAGCCTCGAGATATTCGGAATATACATTACTCAACTACGATATGGTAGAGACAACTCCTAACATCATATCGTATATTACGACACTGCTCTACTGGATGCGTTTACGAAATGACGCGTATTTATTTTTAAATCACGATTTTTCGTAGTAAAATTTATATTTAAAACGGGAATATAACTACATTCGTTAAGTTTACGGTCAATGTTGGGTACAATTAATACAAACTATTTTAAGAGTTTTTTCAGTAACACAACTGCTTGGCGATATTACATATGACGTTTAAGCGAACACTTATAGAGCTCCGCTTTTAGTTTGACCGCCACTTGTAAAAAAAATTATTATCATGGATCTAACGATTTATATAAATGATTCAAACAAGTGACAGTAAAAAAAAACCCGCTAAAGTGTTAATATTACAATGCAATCAATTCAATAGAGTTTTCCCCTGTTAAATTCAAAAGCGCCCAGCAACAACGTAACAGGAAATGACAAAGGAAAACTGTTGTAAACGAGGANGGAAGGAATGGGTCGGGTTACTTCTCGGCAAACTACTACGGTAGATGGCTCAGACGGCAGATTCTTACGAGTTACAATTTACGAGGAGCTCGAAAATGAGAAACTGGGATGAAAATAAATAAATTGTGGGAGTTGTTCAGCAAGTTCGGGTTTCATTTTTTTTTTAGGTTGCGTATTACTTTTTTTTACTTAGCTTTCTGAAGTCACAGTTAGAAACAACCAATCGCGTCACACGTGGGGTGTTTTTTTCTTTCAAATGTTTGATTCAAAAGGTGTGAAGAAACCGTGACTAGACTACTTGTGTGGCATGCGATGTCGGCGACATGAGAAATCTGCGATATATCGCCGTCGATTCTCAGCACTTTTCCGGGAGCGATACAATCGCACCGATGTACCGGCACGGTCAACATGTTTCGAGGCGAATTGAAGTGTGCATGTCGCACGGTAGCGCCGTGAAGGTCGCGGAGCCGAGGGGAGGCGACGCGACGCGGCAGCAACATCCACAGCTGCAGCCGCAGCAGCAATGACCGGTGGCTGTCAACCTTGACGGCTGCGGCCCCGGGTACCGCTACGTCAAGGTCTGGCTGGCCGGGCAGCCAGCGAGTCGGCGGCTCCTCCGCCGGGCACCCCCTTCCCAGCCTCCTTCTATCTCCCCCCCCCTCCCCAATCACAAACTCATCGAAGCCCAGCCGCCGGTAGGTGTAGAGGTCTCTTCACGATCAGTTTCGTGTACGTAAATATAAAATGGTCGGACAAAATAGGCTCACTGCAAGACACTTTCGGTATAGGCCGTTTACGTAAAATGAGCACTTTCTTAAAGCCCTGACTAAGATCTACTTATATGCGCATTGCGTATTATTCCACAATACGTAAGATTAACATTGCCGCCAGTCTGATCACTTTAATTCATGTGTCGGTCAAGTGAAATAGTCAAAATTAAAAAAGTGAATTATTTTACAAATTTGCTCATTCTTAAACTTATATGGATAAAAAAAACTAAGCAAAAGAAATAATTTCAGTATTCACTAATGTTTGCCTAAAACTTCTAATTCAACATTAAGACATGGAACTACTGCCGTTGAAACTTCACTGGGCGTGGACGCATGCCAGTCTGTGTGCCCGTTAATTGTATACGCGGGTACGGGTGGTGACATTTTTCACAAAGGTTAATTTCAAACGTGCTTAAATAACAGTGAACAGCTTATAGTTGTAACATACACTACCAGTACCCAAAGTTAAGTTGTAATTGATTACATGGTTTCGACGATATAGCGTACTAAGTTAAAATTGCTACATGACCGCCACTTTGAAAATAAACATACCAGTTTATATCACCTGCCGCAGTACTACCTGTTTGCTAAATTTGGTGGAAACCGGAACTTTATTTATTCGGGTAACGCTATACAACAAAATGGTGGGAAAAGTGGCTATGTGTTGACATACATGGCGCTTGCAACATATACTTTCAGCTTACAAAATTTGGTCGAAATTGGTTGAATGATATACTAGATATATTAAATAAACGTTAAATATTTGTAAAGCCGTTGTTTTGAAAACAAATGCTTAGTTACTTTATACTGCATAATGTATATTGCATACGTTTACGTAGCCTACCACAGTATTACTTCCTTGCCAAATTTAACGAGAATTGGTTGAGTAGTTTTCGAGACATAACATTAAGGCTTTATTTAAACATGTGGTGCTATCTTCCAAAATGGCGGGCCAATAACAATATACATTTCTAAATTAAATGTTTACATGGTGTACTGTCAACATACAAAGTTTGGTTTAAATCGGTGGAATGATTTTCGAGATATAACATAACACCTTAACTATTTTAGTATCCGCCATTTTGAAAGTAAGCGCTCGACACTTTCCTTAAATTTCGATTGGTGCGTTCAAATGTTTTTAGAGGGTGAGAGAGACAACACGATCTAATAAGCCTTTCTTTCCATCGTAAAGTAGGGTAAAAATGGGGGTATCTTATAGCTCTACTCCATCTCCGCAGTTACAAGACACGGTGCCAACTCCCATTTCCGGAAGACACACCAAAGATGAGGTAGACCGATTTCCGTCTTCTGCGCATGTCCCCAACTACCATTTGCCCGTCGCCGGTACAACTGTCGTCACATGGAAACCCGCTATTTTTTAACACACCCATATTTTTTATATAAATAAAACACTTCGAATAACTTGGATACGTGCTAGTGGCATTAAAAATAAGTTAAAGAAGTGTAAAAACATCTTCAAAACCCTTATGTACATAAACCGCGTTCTAATCTCAAATTGTATTTACATTGTTTTCTATCATTCTATTGGCAGAAAGGCAGTCCAATAATACTGCAACACGGAGAGAAGCTACTGCGCAGCTCGCACGCGCACTCCTACCGCGCGTTCCCTCTGCGCCTAGGAAGGGTGTCGTATTTTACAGGCAATATGGCTCCCCGCAGCAGCCGACCAACAAGTACGAGAGCAAAGACGACGAAAGACGTCAAGACTTGCTCCCGTGCCACCGCCGCGCCGTCTCAAGGTCAACTGGTAGGGAACACGATGGTGGCTCAGTAAGGCAGTGTCCCGTTACATGCACCGACACCTTGCTCGGCTACGCCACGTGACCAGACAGGTTATTCTAAGTTTCTCGGACCGTCTATAGTCAACGTTTCGATATCGATCCCGAAAGATAGCGTTCCTATACACTGTTCATGGTAAAGTGAGCACTTTTGAGGCTTTAGTCACTTTTTACTATCAGCCATTTTTTATCCTCTAACCACATTTTTAAATTAACATTGCAATGTACGTAATAAATAAAGTGTGTATATTCCACCACATTCGAAAGTTAGTGCCTAAAGCTAAAATAAAATATATTTATTGACTATTATTCCAAATGAGAGGGCTTCAAAAAGTGTTCACTTTACCGTGAACAGCCTATACATATCAGTGCCAACGGAAGTGTACAAAGTGGCGTCTAATAAATCACTACTGATCAAAATTGAATTATTAGCTGTGCCTGATTGAACATAAAGAGTAGTTTATTATAACCAACACTTTTTATGCACACGTTCTTAGCAGACGTCTCTCAAGGACAAGTGGCGAGGAAGCCAGACCATTATGCGGTTCACCGCCTACCAAGCCAGTAACTACAGAGTTTAAATAGATAATCAATGTTAAATAAATTCCTTCTCAATGCATCAATTTTAAAGATACCATTTCAAACAAAAACGTGACATTTTTTTAAAATGAATATTGACACGTTCAGGAATCTACTAATTTTTATGTTAATTTTTTTTCCCTTGAACGTGAACATTAAAATTTACATTTAACAGAAAAATGACGAATAAATAAACATTTTAGAAAATTTCTTAACGTGGCAGTACTCTCTGATAAAGTGGTATTGAATGAATATCTTGTTTCGATTGAAGCAGTTAACTTTAAAACTGATGCATTGAGAAGGCGTTTCTTTAACATTGATATCTTCATTTAAACTCAGTGGGTAGAGGATTGGCCTTAAGAACACGGAAAATAACGTTCAAAGTTGTCAAGTCCTGGCGCCGATTTCTAAATCCACTTAAACCTTGTAGCCACTGGCATATCACTTATACACTATTTCCAATCTCTCGACTAATGTAACATTCGTTTAACTATGGTCTATTTGCGGTTTCTTCACACTTTCCGAATCAAACCTTTGAAAAACAACCCCATTGGTGGCGTGTTTGGTTTGTTTCTTAAATATGCCATACATACATCACAACCATTGTAGACGTGTGTTAACATAAAAGTACCATATTTTTGGTTGAATTTAACTTTTACTCATATTTTATCTACAACTTATTATATTTTGTTTGTAACTAACATAAAGATAGAGAGAAAATAGGTAAGTTGGCAATGCCAAGAAAGAAATAGTTCTTAGGCAAAATATTATTGAGTGCGCACGAATGCTGTGCGTTTGCCCTCTGGTTTGAATTTCTAAGCTTTGTTTGTATGAGGCGGAGGAATATCTCCTGGAAATTGAACTTAAGGAGGGCTTCAAAAAAAGTCGGCAGTAACCGTGAATTGGCAAGAGAAGTCAGATTAAATCTGACTTCTCTTGCCAATAGCCTACACGGCTGACGTGTCGCTGAACTTCGCCGAGAGCTGTCCTGGGATCTAATTCACGGCATATTTGTTATGATTAAATAGTACAGAAATGCGGCAAGGGTAAGCATCTATCCTTATGTATGATAAACACGAAGAAAGAATGTGACAACATATGGCCAAATTTCTACAAAAAAAACTGCCAATAACTCAAAATTTGATTGGATCCTAAAATTGGGCATGCATGAGTTCAAGGTCACTGATAAATAAACCCAATGTCAAGATTTCTGTGAACAAATCGGTGGATCCGATACGATCGGTCACGCTAGTGAACATGCTGTAAAAAACGACAAATAATATATACGGGTTATTCATGTCAATTCAGCACTACCGAAAGGTCTGCCTAACATCTCCTTTTCTCATTGCTATCCTTCCGTCATGTGTAAAACGTACATTGTCATGGACCTACTGATTTTATTCACGCATCATCGAAGTGAAAGCTAAGACTTGAGAATTGTTAGGAACCGCAATGTACTACCAATATGACAAATCGTACTCTAATATGCGTAGAAAAAAAAACACCAATTTCCTTTTTTTATAAATTTAAACATTACACTCGCAACTATTTTTCTAAGTCCGCTACGAGCTTAAGTATAAACATGCATATAAACTATTCACGTTGAAAGCCCTCTTATTTGGAGTAATATCTTTAGTTTTACCTTTAGACGTGAACTTCCGAGTGCGGTGGAATATACACACTGTGTTTATTACAAACATGGCAAAATTAATTTAAAAAGGTGGTTAAATGATAAAAAAAATGGCTGATAGTAAAAAAGTAACTAGGGGCTTAAAAGTGCTCAATTTACCGTGAACAGTCTATAGGAGTGTGCAGGGTAGCATACAAGGTGTTTTTGTATAACATGTCGAAATTCAATCCACAACATCTATGGACTAATACGAACAAAAAATCCTGGTAGCAAAACGATTAGAAAATGTATCTAATTTTTTAAAAATTTATCTTGAAGTTAGGCGTAACGCCGGGAGTCCGCAGCTAAACGCACCTGCATACACAAGTTGCATATCACGAAAGCGAACGTAATCGTATCAACTACGATGGAAACGCATTCTCGCGTGAAGACGATCGCGTCAGTTCCGTTTGCCTTCGTGATGTGCAACTTGTATTGCACACAGGCACACAAATCTGCAGACTCCCGGCGCTGTCATGCCCAACTTCAAATTAAATTAAATTAAAAAAATACTAGATGAATTTTCCGAACATTTTGCTACTATGATTTTTTTGTTTATATTAGCTTATAGATGCTGTGGTTTGTTCGACATGTTATTAAAAAAACACCTTGTATATGCAGTTAACTGGTCAATGATTCGTCTTTAAAGGAGGTTGATTTCGAAATGCTCACTTTACCTATGGTTTGACAGTACGGTTCTATGACAAAGTTTTGATGCAATAGTAGTATATAAAATGAAGCCGAGCATTATTATCGTATAAAATCACGAGTCTGTCAAACAGCTGAACGTAGACAATCGTCGACGTGACTGTTGGAACACGCGGTCCGGCATTTCCGCGGGCAATTCGCGACACAGCGCCGAGCACACGCGCAGAATGCACATCAGTTCACATCACCTTTAATTCTGCGATGGAAAAGTCCTTTCGCGCAGCGGAGCGGCCAGCGGAGCCCCGCGGGGCCGGATCGATAGCCTCGGAAGACGTCACCGCCGTCGCACAGCGACCAGCACCACGCGTGCCTCCAGTCACGAACCGCGATCCCAGAACGCAGCGACGCCAAAGGACACGGCGTTGCCACATCTTCACGCACACGTTTCTCTACAAATTACGCAACATTTTCGTATTTTCGAATTAAAAAAAAAATCCCACCCTGTAGTCTATTCACGATTTCTTCACACATTTTAAATAAAACCTTTGAAACATCACCATATGAATGACGTGTTTGGTTGTTTCCTAAGTATGTCGCGTATTACAAGCGTTTTATACACGAGTTAACACTAAGCACCTTATTTTTGATTAAACTGAACTTTTACTTATTTTCCATCCACAAATTATAATACCTCAATTGTTAATATTGTTACCCGCTGGCTGCTTCGCATCCCTGGCGAGAGCGGACACGTGTGGAGGTCACGCATGTAGTCCAAGAGCGGGCGGCGAACACGAAGATCAGTTTACACATACTTGCCGCCGCGCGTCGCCCCACGATAAATATCTTGTGGCACGCTCTTCTAGCCTTCAGCTGATTGAATTTCCGTGTTTATATGAAGAATTTTCTGGTGGTTTGCTGCCCTGGTTTCCGTGACTCGGGGTGCGTCGAACTTTCCAGGTCAAGGCCAGCGGGTATAAAAGCGGCTACGGGCCTCCGAGCCGGGAGTTGTTGAGTGGCTGGAGTTTTGGCGATAGACGACGAGCGAAACGAGCGGCGAGATAAGTGACCAGCGGGTGGAAAACCTGCGACTGCGAGCATCGGCGCAGCGAACCGTGCGACTGGCAAGCTGGACTATTGGACTGGGTGCGTGAGTGAAAGACATTACAGATGATGGCAACAGACAAACTGAACGTGTGTTAATGATGAGTATGGGTTAATTGCCTATAACTACACAGATACATTACGAAGGACGTTAGTTAGAGTTAAAATATACTTCAAATATTGCTCTCACTGAGAAATAAAAATAGTAATAGTGGAGATAGATGAATTAATGATGAAAATAACAGCTGTGTGTATATTAAAAATCAGTCACTGTTTAAGTTACTACGTTCACTCTAAAATCAAAACAGTTAAAACTGCTTCAAATCAGCGAATTTGAACGCAGATCTGTTGAAACTTCTACTGTTGAATCAGTAAATATCTACTTATTTTAGTTGCTGGTATTTGCTGATTAAGCAGCGATTTCTACTGATTCCTAGTGAATTGCACTGGCCTGGCAGTAAAACCTCAGTGCATTACACTGATTCGCAAGTGGATAAAAGCTCGTTAACTTCAGATCCTGTAAAATAATTCTACTGATTGAGATTTAGTGTGTGCAGTTACGGGCTTGATGTTCTTTGAGAGTTTGGTTTCTAAAGTGCGATAATACAATAATATGTTCTGATATAGTCTCACAAATCCTAGCCCCGAATGATATACGAAAGCATACAATACCGTTACATCGCAGGCGCAAAGAAACATGTGGCTTCGGTAGACACCAGATAGAAATACGAAAAATATTTACACAAAGCTCCACATTTTCTTTGGATTTTTTTTTTAGGCAGAATTATGAAGGCATATAACTTTTTTTTAAGACAATGCACAGAGAAAAATATTTTGTACAGAGGTCACCCTGCCAAATTATTTTGTAGGTTGTACAAAATAATTTTGTAGTGGCCACAAAAGTTTAGTGGTGACAAGTAAATAATTTAATGGTCACCACAAAATTTATTTGGCAAGGTGAATATTAACAAAATATTTTGTGGCTGCCACAAAATATTTTTTTCGGTGTGCCAGACACATCTACGAATTGACTAGTCCCTTATTGGCTTTTCGAACCATAAGTTAAATGTTTACATTTTAATTAATATGTGTTAATCAGAACTTCAAACACGCGCGCATTAAAATCGTAACATTTATGTAAAGAATGAAACATATCATTCGTCTTTTTTTTGTATATCCTGTGTGATGCTGTAAAATGGAGTTTTGCACATGATCTAGAATGGTTTTCGTTGCCTAAAATCAAAAGCGAACGGAAATGGCGAATCCTCTTAAAAAATTAAAAACAGAATCGGATATCAGCGTCATACAACAGATTTCAAATTGGTTTCACGTTGTAACGAAAACACTGTTCAAAATAAAATTGAAAACTATGTTCTGCGTATTTTGCACAGCTATTTCATCAAAATACCACTGCGTCTCCACGGTGTTCCGTAGACCTACAGTTTAATTATATGTGTAGTGTTATATTATATTCCTAGCAAATCTACGATCAAATTTTTTATTCAAGCATTGCAAATTGTATTGCGTGTTTTAAAGAGGAATAAAAGGCAGATTCTCCGATGGTACCTACGTGAAGTTAGTTCGTTCCAGAACGTAATGCATATTCAATGAATACCTCGACGGTGCGGACTTTGAAAACACATTTGTTTTCTTCACGCAAATGTTAACAAAATGCTGTAATATCAAGTAACACCGTAAAAAAAAAAACAATGCATTTATAATTAATTTACGTTGTTTATGTACAACGAACTTTAAATTATCAACTTGGTTTTAAGACAAAATCAAAACCCCACAAGCTTAACTCTATGAACACAGTTTATATGGACACGAATTTTAATTTATGTTCTACGGCAAGAAATAGTAGGCTATTACTCACAACATGGGGTTTATGGGAATGCTGTATTTTTATTACTGAAAATTACATTGCTATAACTGTCTTAGATGCAAGAAAAGGCAAGCTGCAATATTTTAATGAATGCATGGTGATTTGGAGTTAGAGGACAGTTTTGTTATAGGAATGCGATATATTCGTTCCTTCGCCATATAAATGCAAGTGTTTCCCGGTACTTTACCGTTCGGAAATATCGCGCCTTGGCCGTCACTTGGCAGATAGGACAATCTGCTTTGCATTTTTCACGACGGCTTTAAAGTTTCTGCGACGTAACTACAGCGTCTACCACCGTGACCGAATAGGTATCGTTCCGAATATGGCGATGCGATGAAAACGTCAATACGCGAGTAATTTGTAAAATTTACGAGAGACACAATATGCACATTTAAATTGTTGGCATGCGATTATTTAATATTTTTTTTGGGCGCAAATGTTTTTGCCGAAATGGATTGGTCACACTGGACGCAGCGATGCCGTCAACAGATACGCTGATGATAATGCAGGTGTCGTGGGTCACGGTGCATTATTTAAAACGCACGGTGGTCTCTGTCGCCATGTCGAATGCACGGGATAAATATTTTAGTTACCAAGCAGCGGAATAATTGAAAAACATTCCCGGCTAAATTTTACACGTTACGAATTTTTCATAAAACTATAGTTAAACTAGATATGATGCTGTCCACAATGATAAAATGTGCCTTACGTCAGTTGCGTACGAAGGATTTTATTTTTGGAGGGCCCGAACCTCGATTTTTGAAGTGAGCCGTTTACACGATAATAAAAATACCTTTATCCAATGTAAAATATATTTTAATTTCAAGTGCACATTCAGGGGAAACTTACTGCAATTGTTTATTTCTTTCGGTACATAATTAATTTTCCAAAATTTTTTATATTTATATTTTGACTGTTATAAAAAAAAGACTGAAGCCCTTTCAGCTCCCCCATTAAATTAACGAAAAATGTATTTTGAAACGTGCAGTTAATAAAGGGAAACGTGGTACGTAAAGATGAAGACCAAACCTAATATTTGTACAAAAAAAAATCGTATTTTCAGAAGCTTAGGGTGTCTGGGACGAACAATGCCGAAGTTATATAGAAATTAAAACACTTTAACAATAAATAAAACTTAAAATATGACAGTTACAGCATTGTAAACATTAATTTTTTTTTAAGTAATTCACAAACAAATGCGATACAGGCTGTTTGCAGAGCAGAACTTTTGAAAGCTCTGCTTAGGATCAACTTTTCTACATATTTTGTGTTTTTTTTTGTCTCTCCACCATATGTAAAATTTACTATGGTGTGTACTATGCGACTTTATTTACACATAAACCACGCGTAACGCCGTTTACAACGTAGATACTTTACTAAAATTACAAAACTTAAATGCATGAAAAAAAAACACCCTTCTACAAATTTTATACATATTTTTTAATGTGACGTTGAAACATGTTGTACCACTTTTCCTGCATGGTTATAAACTTAACTGACAACAAGCTAGACAGTTAAATGTCCATTAATACACACAGTGTAAAGGACAGAGTTATATTTCCCCCCAAATGTGCTCAACAGCAACAGCCAACTAACTGCGGGTTCCCGAACGTTGTCTAGTGTGTGTGTGTGTGTGTGTATATATATAATACAACTTCGTAAACCACACAAGCAATACAAAAAAATAATACACCCAAATAAATATTTACGCAATTTCAGTTAAGTTCATTAATTAAAATATGAATTTCAGTTACTCGTAAAACTTTTTATACATAGTAACTTTACATTTAATTTCGCTGTGATGTTAGCGCAGGGACAATGGGAATACCGCCAGCGAATGCGAGGACAATGTGAGGGGTTCGTGAAGGGGAGAGGGGAGTTAGCTTTAAAATGTCACGGCCATAAGCCATAAGCTAACCGCGCGACGACCGTATCCCCATAATATCCTGGCTCAACCCTTCCCGGCGGGAACTTTCTCTGACATTTCACAGCAGCTTCGCTCCCCCCCCCCCNCCCCTTCTCCCGCGCCAGACAGGATAGCGACTCCAACACGATCTCTTCGCAAGACCGCGACACGGTCGGGGATTTACCCCCGAACACCGCTGAAACGATGCAACTTCGTCTATTCACAGTAACTCCACACTTTTAAAATCAACCTTTGAAAACTCAATCCACGTACGACGTGTTTGGTAGCTTCCTACGCCATGCATCACAAGCGTGTTATATTTCTGTTGACATAAAAATAATTTATCTTTTACTTACATTTTGTTTATAAATTATTAACATTTCATTTATAATTGATATGAATTAAAACGGAAGATAGCTAGGTTGGTAATGCTTAGAATGAAATAGTTCTCATGCAAAAGTGAGTGCGCACAAATGCGGCGCGTTATCCCCGCGGTGTAATTTCCTAGACTTTGTTAAGCTTAGTTTGCACGAGGCGGAGCAATAGTCTGAAATCAGAACTTATGGCAGCGCTTCGGAAAAGTTTGAAGTAACCATGGATGACATTTTGGAAGGAAAATGCAAGACTGAACAGCAAACCAATTGTTTCTCGCGGTCCACAGTAGGCCAAACTCGATGATAAGAACTCGATAAGGCAAGTTCAACACAAACTTGACTGAGTTCAACACAATATTAACGCATAAACACAATGGCACAAACAGTGACATTCCAGCAGAGCTGGAGATACTTTACTATAGTATATTTCATACCTCGGTGTCTGCGCTCTGCATAGGGCTGAAATGAAATTATTCTGGTGATTCTGTTTGCAGCAGGTTTTATTAGAGCGGGGATTGAGTTAGGCGAAGGATTATATCTTAAACTAGTCGATACGTATGAATATCGATTCGCGACACAGATAAACTGTAGAAACTACCGTTTCTTGAGTTGCCGTAAAATTTAAGAGTTAAATAAAAACGAAGCGAAGGAAGTTGCAATCACAACGAAATCAGGTATGGCTGGCAATTGCTTAGTAAAACCCAATAACTAAATGGAATCATTGTAATCCTNAAAAACATTTATTGAACAATCAGTATTGGGTGTTCCAATAGAAATGAACGATTACGATACGAGAAGGTCGTCAAAATAAATTTAATCGCAGTTCAAACATGTTTTCGTTCAACCGGTCCGAATGGATGGTTTTGACGAATCTCCGTACCTGTCATTACACTTAACGCCCAGAAATCAAGTATATTAGGGGATGTCACATCCATGTTCCGCATTTTTGCAGTTGCTTAGATTGCAGCAGCAAGAGAACAAATGGGCGACATGATACTCGAATGCTCCACTGCTCGAAACTCACAAGCGAGGTCGCGTCTTTTCGAAGTGCTGTGTGTAACCACGGTATTATGAGCGATTGCAAATTATTTTATTGGTGGAAAACCTGTAGCCGAGTTAAATGGATTCGGTGTAAATCAATAGTTCACCAGATGTAGCAGTATGGAAATGTTATGACGAAGTTTCAGACTCCATATTTTATCTTAAAGCATAATTCGAGGTGTAGTCACGAAGGAGGTAACATATTCTATGCTATTTTATTTTACATCATCACAATGTTTTGTCGTATTAGATACGAGCGAATTGCGTTTTTGTGCGACTGTAAAATGTTCGCCCAGGGAGGATTATTGCGTTAAAACATTATGTAAATATATTTGCTTAGCTAACTGAAGTTTATTGCTTGTATAAACGCATACCGACTTCACACGGTTCCAACTACAGATGAGGTAGACTGATTGCCCCCCCCCCCCCCNCGTATTTCCTAAACGAGTCTCAAATTCACGTGTTTCAACAACGTGACGTTTGTTCACATTTGGTTTCAACATCAAACCCGGGCTTTTACACGAAGTCTCGCATTTTCCGGCAGTGTTTGTGCAGAGTTTAAGGCAAATATTTTTTTTCTTCCGTGTTGCAATTAAACTCGGCTATTTGTATTTCGTCAACTTTCCCGTCCACAATTTACTTAAATGTGTGTTTGCGATGCTGTGTTCGAAAATTCATCGATTGAATCTCTGGTACACGTCGACCAGACCCACCAACATTTCAGGCCGGTTGAACCGGCGAATACGTAGATTCAATCGAACTCGATTAAAACCGTATTTCTTGAACGTCCGGTGTACACCTGTTGACAGGCTGTTCACGATAATGCGAGTACTTTTGAAACCAACATTAGAAAAAAGTCACTGTTCCTACATGCATATATTTTAAAGGGGGTACTGAGTGACATGCGCCCAGTAAAGTCGGTAACGATGAAGGGAGATTTCCATGTCTTAACGTCGAATCGAAAGTGTTAGGTAACCATTTGTGATAACTTAAATTATTTCCTTATACTTCTGTTTTTTTTAATGCATCCAAGTGTAAAACTTTGCAAATTTTCAGAATATTTACTATCCTAATAATTCCACAGTTTCACTTAACCGATGCATGAATACAGTGATGAGGCCCATGGCAGTGTCAATTTTACACAAGGCGGAAGAATACACATCGAAGAATCGCCGAAAACGCGGAAGGCTTCGGCGACGTCCTCGGCGGCGGCGACACGATGGCCGGCGCATGCCGTGGTACAGGAAGTAGTGCGCCCGAGGCCACCGGCAGGGCCTCGCCGGCACTGCTGCCAACTTCGCCGCCTTAGCGCAGCGGCCTCTGCTGCAGTAACCTGTAGGCTGTTCACGGTAAACTGGGCACTTTTGGAATCCCTGCCTAAGATCTAATTGAATGCACGTTGTGTATTCTTCCGCCTTACGTAAACTCAACACTGCCATGGGCTTCATCACTTTATCCATACGTCGGTCGAGCGAAACAGTAAAATTAAGTATATTAGAAATATTAATATTTTACAAATTTGCTTATCTTTACACTTAGGTGTATTAAAAAAACAGGAAGAGAAAGAAATAGCTGAGGAGTTTTTATTCGACTTTAATATATAGAACTACTTTCCCTCCAACTTACCTCGCGCGCACGAGCATTCGTATATACGGTTAAGTAACTTAATATTGTTAATGTGCGGCAATACTAACATCATTCGAAAGCAGGTGCAAATTTCACCACGCTTTATGATTAACGCTTTGAAAAACACAACTTACTTTGTGCAGAAATACCAACGAAAGGAGACCGGATGAAATACTACGTAATCTTAAAAGAGTTTTAATCTTCCACGCCTACATAAAGCATGCAAATGTTTTAATAAAGAAGCAAAGTTTGTGACGCTTACGAGTTCAATGTTGTGGGAAGAGGGAAGGAAACACGATCAAACTACAAGAAGTTATTCCGTCTTAAACCATCACAGACAGTATTTATTACCTTCGTGGGCAAAGTAAAAATTCAAGTTAAGAAACAATGTTCTCACTCCACCCCTTTCTTTATTGCGTCTTGTATTTGCCGCGTCTGCCGCAAGAAAGCTTATGAAGAAACTTCGTTGGTATTTCGCTACAATGATATAAGATACATAAAAAACACTGTGTTACTGAATTTATAATTTGGGAAAAGATGAGAGTGCATGTTTTTACCACGAATTGGATGTTTCAGCTTTCGTAACAAAGCATCGAAGCTTTGCAATTCTGGTTAAGCAATCACACTAAGAAATTTTGTTGGGCGCAGTACGAAAAACTAGATAGACCATTGAAGTAATTAAACATTTTAATGAAAACTCCTACTCAGTTGGTTACTCCCACTAAGGCCTGCACTTTGAACTGAGTTCAAAATAATGATAAAAAATATTGATTCGCGGAGCTTCGTCACCTCAACGCGCTATGAAAACTAACTGTACCCAATACATTAATATTGTAGCATGGGACGCCTGAGGTGCTTATCTGAGTTCGTGAGGAGTGGAGGTCTTGACAAATATAAAATAACTAAATTCAATAATTATATTTATTCTCAAGGCTACAAACAGTCAAACATATGTTATTTACCTGTCTGAGCGTCCTATTAACATGAACTCTTATTATTCTTATTGGGCACAATATTTAATTACTATCTCCATTTCAATTAATGCCTTTATCACAGTCTTGCTAATGTCCCTTAAACGGCTCCAATTATTTCCACACGTTTAGTTAAAATTGTCTATTTCTATCGTCCCGAATGTCTTTTCACTCACGCATCCAGTTCACAGTCCCGCAGATCAGTCCCACTCTTCATTGCACACAAGCTCGACGACGCACTCTCGCAGATAGCTGCAGTCGTCCCTCGCCACTCCGGAATCGCCCAACTGTCGCTTGGGGTCGCACGAGACGCCAAACTCTCGGCTTTTAATCACTCAATGTCAGAGACCCGCCTGAGGTATTTATACTTGCGGTAGGTGGCGTCTAGAACGTTCACGGCAATCCAAATTGTTCTGGGAAAGGTAATTGTGATGGCATTCCTGCGTGATAAATTTAGAAATATGAGCTTCCCAGGGTCAGCGAGGCGCGAGCTGCGATAAGTTTATCGGCTGGTGCAGCGGCGTCCTTTATAATGGGCCGCTCACTTCGCCTAACATTACAAATTTGACCTCTAGCTGTCGGCGCCTTCCCACGAGAAAGAAACACCGGGCAGCAAAAAATAATTATAGTGTCGGCTAGCTTTCTGTAACAGATAGGCGGCCACCGGCCTCTCGCTCGCTTGTTCATTCAAAAAACATCTTCGACTTGCTGCCGCCGCTATCATATAACTGCTGTCATTCACTTCCACTCGCTCGCGCGGAATGCGAAGCAGCGAGCGCGTAATAATATTAAAAAGAAAATTTCGAACATATTTACTTCATTCTGACGTGCATAGTTTACACATACCTGTGTAATGGCAAAATAAAATAGACGAAAAAAAAAGCAAGGTTCTGTATTGTATTATAAAATTTAAAAATACCGCGAAGCACATGGGTACAGCCAGCGATCCTTCCCCCACAAGAAATCCATGAAAGTTCTACGAACATTGGTTTGTAAATGCTTCGCCCTGATGTATTTTATTGCTATTAAGCTCTTGGTGACAACGAAACGAAAAAAAAAAGGAGGTTGTTTGAATCGTCATTACTTAAAATTATGGGAGGTTAAGTAATTTAATTATGCTAAATTTAACATAATATAATTGAATTCTTTCCCCAAGGCTACCACAAAACAAACTGAAAACTACATCACATTACACTTTGCGTAATATAAGCAAAGACATTATGGCATATATTATGAACCATTATTACGGAACATTTACTACAATAATTACTTCACATTGATAAACATTAAATTATATTAGAAAAAAATTTAAAACTACTTTTTCTATGTATTTTTTAGCACCAATGCATTATCTCTGTCACCGTCTACTCCTCTGACGAAAGAACTAATTTTTTTACTGTGCAAATAGCGCCTATCGGGCTTTGAGAGTACTCCGCTCCGATCGAAGCATGACCGGTGCAGCCGCACGCAGGGACAAGAAACCTGGCAGGCACACGGCGGCAGTCGGCGAGGCAGGCAGACGGCTGGCGGCGGCGGCCATGATGGAGCGGCTGAACCAAGCCAGCCAGCCAACTGTGAAGCGGACAAACCAGGAACACGGGACGGCGCACGAGCGACGAGTCAAAGAAGCGCGCGCTATACTCTCACAAGACTTGTCAGCCTGCCCTTCTGGGGCTTGCCTCGGCTAGGCGGTCTACATTCCGGCGCCCAGAATACCGCAGAGTGGATACGGGGTAGAGCGATCTGGCTGGCCGCGCAAACACAGTTCCCCGTGTCCCTGCATTTGACTGCTTTTCTGTCAACGCAACTATCATAAACTAAACGGCTTGGATAGGATTTAAGGCTCCCGTCTACCTTGCGCCTTTTTCCCCCCCGCGTTAGCATAAAGTGCGCCATCGTCGCTAAGCGCAAGGCTCTGAACTGGCGCGCAGTGTTCTTGCCGCACTGCTTGTACCTGCGGGACTAACAGCGGCGACCCTGTTATTTTATTGGTGGAAAGTCTGTTGGAAGTGTCAGCACAGGACCCTTGAGTAGTTTTGTATCTCTCTGACGCGTGTATTTTGAGATACAACGCTTTGAAAAAAACAGTTTTAAACCATTTTGGAATGCTAAAAAAGTGTGTTTCCTAATGTGCGTGACGTCTTCAAAGAACTCGCAACCCTCGTCTGATGTGTGTGTGTGTGTGTGTTCTTTCGTAGATCAGCACACTGGACGCAGGTTTAATAGTTTCGTAGAAAAACGTGTATTTCAAACACTCTGCAGCGCAGTTAAAGCGACAGGTAGGTGGGAGCGACAAGTTTAGAACACTACTTAGTAAACAAGTGCTTTGAGATGTTTGTATACTTCCTCTAACACATTTTGAATACCATCAGGTTCAATTCAAACAGGCAAAAGTAATTTATTCATGCATAGAGGCTTGTATTTTGGAAATTAAGATGTAAACAAACATGTTCATCATTGTTATCCGCGTGACTTCGACAATTGTGCTGGTTTTGAATAGGTAAAATGTTGGGTACATTCGCAGAAGACTAAGAATCGACCTACCTCATCTTTTAGTCCATGGGTGAAACAGCCGAAGAAAGTGTGCCAGCTTCACACGCCGCAAAAAAAAAAAAAAAAAAAAAA
>NQII01000118.1:570426-594876 GCA_002778355.1 Clitarchus hookeri
CCAATAGGGAACCTTCCGCAGCATGCAGCAGCCATTCGGACGCAACGCCTGTTACCAGAGCGCGGCGCAGCCAATCAGAGAACGGTCTTGAGAGCCGAAGAGGGTGAAATGAGGTGAGTATGGAGCAGCGCCGAAATGAAAGGGCGAGGGAACGGAAGATCCCAGAGAAAACCTGTCAAACAGCGGCATCGTCCGGCAAGATTCCCACATGCGAAAATCGGGGAGCTTCTCTGCTGAGAATCGAACCAGGTTCGCCTAGGTAGGAGGCGGGAAGTCTGACCACTACACCACATCGGCCCCAAATAAACTTGATTTGATGTGAAATAGGCCCTAGTGATTTATTAGGACCAAACATTTAATTTCATTTTATATGCATTATTAATCTGTCAGTACTTACTGCAAAGGATTTGCCAATAATAAAACACAAAACATAATATCTACAATACAAAATTAAAATAAATAAATAATGGCATACAATTTAAACGCATTTTTGAAACGAGCTAAAGAAATTAAAAGTTTAAGTTTTCTTTTATAAATAAGATATTCTATTAAACACAATAAATTATTTATTATTCTTCACATGATGTTGTTCCTGCACGACACGTACGTGATGGCCATGAAACCTTCAGTAAAAATACCTTCTTTCATTCTGATACGTATAAGTTCATTACGTACACGTTTTTTTATTGTAAATCGACCTTAATGGTACAGGTTAACTATTTGCGGTTTTTTTTTAATTCCTAACGGTTGGCGTCCTTAGATTACGAGCTACGAAGGTCTCCGCCTTCAGAAAAGGAATATTTGTTAAACGCGTTAACATTTACATGATAAGCAGGCAACGCTGGTAAAATTTATTTCCCCGCCAGGCAGCACTGCGTAATCATTAAAATTCCGTTAAGCGATAGGCGCGGCCTGTTTGGAACGGTCCCAAGAGCCTCGTATTTCTCAGCTGACTGACCTGAATGTCGTCAAAGAAAAAGTGTGTCACTTACCACAAGTGAAACCATTTCATTCTCGGGAGCAATGTCATGTTCCTCCGGCAAAGACAATCCACGCGCGTGCACTATACGATTAACTGTAACGTGATCCCAACATGTAAACGCGAAGGAAATCACGCGCATTGCGAAACATCGAAAATTTTTCTCTTCCTCGTCAAAGCTATTGATTGGCCAGATAATCAAAAAGAAAACTCTTTACTAATCAATTTCTCTGCACACAACCGTCGGGTGGCTCCAGAGGCGAACAATATAAATAAGTAGAGCATAATATCAAATAAACCTATAATTTTAATAGTATGTACGCTATTAATCGAACTCGTACCATTCCATTACCATTTTTTTTATTGTTGCCTATACTGAATAAGCGAAGGCTGCTACTGGCCTTTGACTTGCCTATTTTTCTTAGAAAAAAAAAATTATACTACGAAAACAATGCGCCGTGTTACACGAGCGTCGTCCCATCAGGGGCCAACATTTTTGTGTAAATTTTATTAATAATTTTATAATAACTTTGCGAGGAAAAATTATTTAGATTCGAACAGCGATACAGGACTTCACGTATGTTACCGTTTGCAAGGGCATCAGCGCAGATTTACTTCGTTCAAATACGAATTAAAATAAGAGAAATGGCTCGTGTGTACCAGTCTGCATGCACGTTAGACAAACATGTTAGGAGGATAAACCGCGACAAGAGAGCTAGTATAGTAACTTACTTCTTAACTCATTTCTGAAGGATTGGCGAAGAAAAAAAAAGGAGGGGTACGATGACGAGGTGGTTTAGGCGCTTTATCGAAAAGTGAACTTCAAAGTCCGTTCACTTTCGAACTGTCATGTCCCGCAGTAGTCCAAATATTTTGTGGATTTTTATGTTACAATACGTAATTAATAAAGACGAGGACGAGGGACCAAGCAAAATTCACTCGGAGACTCAATAACTTAATACTGCTGTCAAGCCCGTATCGCTATAATGTAAACTAACGATCACAGTATTCTCAAGAGATTGAAATAACTGGGAAAGAACTACTAAGTTCCAGCGCGGGAGACTGCGGTCGTGGGTCCGAGTCCTGATTCTGCCATATTATATTTTAGCTTTACAATTTTGTCCACAGCTTTAGTTTTGCAAATATATGGCCCAAAACTTCTCTTCGGTTTTTCTTTGCCGAAACTAAACCACCAGGGGACAAAAATTATGACTAGCATTGCCAGATTTAAATGACCAAATACTTATTACGCAAAATGTTAAATAACGTTTAGTTAATATGCTGGTTCGACCTACACATTCCTATAAATCTGTTAAATTCACGCCAAAGGAATTATCAAGATAAGCTACTTTGCAGACTGGCTCTGTTTGAACGTACTAGGTAGTTTTTAGCTATACTCTTATAATTTTCTTTGCTAGGTGGCAACTGTTATTGACCGGCAAATACATTATTAGGAGTTACAGCCTATCAAACACTATAAAGAGAAACACGAAACGCCTGTCGAACATTACTCACGACACGACACATTACTCGCTCGACTCTTTCGCTAAGCTAATTTTCTCTGGGCATGTTTACTTCATCAACGTGCCGTATCACGACGAGCCAACAATTGGGCCTTTGTCTTGAGAAGCAAGTCACGTCTGAAATTTAAACAGTTGATTGAAAATGACTCCTTTATACACCACCGCATGTGCGCCACAATAATGCTCGACACTGAACACGACCATAACACATGTNGCCACAATAATGCTCGACACTGAACACGACCATAACACATGTTAAACAGAGCGAGATCTCGTTGTGCTGACGAACATACGCATTTCCCTTTTGCTCTCGCCCTCTTCTCTATTTCGGCGCGCATTACACATTCACGTCTTTCAAAGTAGCATGNACGCATTTCCCTTTTGCTCTCGCCCTCTTCTCTATTTCGGCGCGCATTACACATTCACGTCTTTCAAAGTAGCATGGAAAGGACTTCTCTGGTACACGCTATACAAAGTTATCCTGAACTCTAGGTGCAAACATTTTGAGATTATTCGTTAAGACTCTCGCCTACCAGGTGTTAGAACTGCGTTACAGTGTGTTATAAATCCACGTTTTTCTACGAAACTATTAAAAGTACGTTAATGTGAGGATCAACGAAAATAACACGCACTTCAGACGGGGGCTGTTGAGTGCTTCCACGACGTCACGTACAGAAACACTATTTTTGAGTACGCCAAAATGGTTAAAAAACGACTTTATCAAAGCGTCATATTTAAAAATATACGAGTCAGATAGATACAAAACTACTCAAGGGCCCAGCATCGAACCTTCTCACAGACATTCCAACAATAAAATAATAGGTACACGTTGCACGACGATAACACTGCACGCCAGTTCAGAGCTTTGCGCTTATTGGCGATGGCGCACTTGATGCGCGAGGCAGTGTCGCCCTTATCGCTCCAGCACCTCTCTGCCTCAAACGCGGGGAAAAGGCTCCAGGTAGGCGGGAGCCGTAAAGAAAATTGGGAAGAAAACACAAACACTACTTATGAGGTATAATTCTTAACGGAGAGAAAAACCCGGAAAAACTTAGAACTAAATTTCTTATTTGCAAAATTGTCAGAAATTATGCGAGATGAAACAACAAATTCGCGAACAATTTGGAGGGTGATGTTATCGTAGGATGATCAAAATTTTTAATGCATGAAACAGGACACTTTTCATAATTAATGTGATTTCCAGGCATGACATACCTCTGAAATATATTTATTGTTTTAATGATTGACACGCAGCAAACGTGCTATTGTGTGAAATCAGCTCATAAAAATCAGGGCAGTGTAAATAATGTAATTTTTATCGATTGTTTACGTGTAAAAAGGAGAACTTTTCGTAGGACGCTTGGTTAAGAGACATATCGTGACTATTTGGCCTTTCGTATCCCGCAGGCTAAAAAAAAAACCCTTTACCTGCGAAAAGCAGGACGTTTGGTCACCCTATATCGCCCGCCATTACGGAATAACTGGGGTGCAGGCAAACTACGGCATCCTTTCAAGCGTCGAATGTTATATCCATAATCGTTCGCCTGAGAGTGAGTGAAAATATTTGGACGGCTGTTAACATCGAGGTCTTGAGAGCCGATGAGGGTGAAGCGAGGTAAGTATGGAGCAGCGCCGGAATGAAAGGATTGGAGATCCCCGAGAAAACACGCCGACCAGTGGCATCATCCGGCACGATTCCTGCATACGAAAATCCGGGAGCGACCCCCACCGGGAATCGAGCCCGGTTCACCCAGGCGGGAGCATAGTAGTCCAACCACTACATACACCGCGGCCCCGGTTCGCCTGAAAGTTACACCAAGAAAACATTTTGTGCACATATAATGTACACATGATTAAAACGTCGTAACAATTGATAAACACCCACGGGTAAATCAGTTCTGTTGGTTATCAACATGGCACCCATGAAATAAGCCTAATACTATTCACGAAGGTGTTGTTTCATCTCAAGTAGTGTGTGACACTTTGCAAATTTGGTACCCACTTTAACTCTCCAAATTTCCAAGGGCGTGTGTCTGCCATACTCACGTTAGGTCAAAGGTCATGTGCTTTCTATCCAATTTCCCAAGGCAAATTATCTCGCAAAGTTTGTATCTGCAGTCCAGGGCAACACTGTATACCCAATTCTTATGCAATTCCTGAAAACATGGGCAAGTAACACCATGACCGCATGAACTTCGACTACGATGACGTCTTAACTTGTCCCTTGTGTAATTCCGCAGATAGAACACGTTCTGCTTTTCACAACCGGCTACGCTGCTGCCGTAACTGATTTTAGAAAATAAATAAAATTCTCACGTCTAGCATCGCCCAGTTTTGACAAAAAAAAANCGCTGCTGCCGTAACTGATTTTAGAAAATAAATAAAATTCTCACGTCTAGCATCGCCCAGTTTTGACAAAAAAAATGTAGCAGTCAATCGCTATTTCCGCTAATGTGTTGAGACAACGAGATAGATATATGTGTGTATATATANAATGTAGCAGTCAATCGCTATTTCCGCTAATGTGTTGAGACAACGAGATAGATATATGTGTGTATATATATATATGTATTATATATATATATAGATAGAGAGAGAGAGAGAAAGAGAGAGAAAGAGATAAATAGAGATAGAAAGATAGGTAGATAGACAGGTAGAGACACACAATGCATATTATATATATATATATATATATATATATAGTGTGTGTGTGTTTATGCGCATGCGCCCACGCACGAGATAGTAGTTTGTCCCCAGCTTTCCGTAATAAAAATTCCATGGCTGTTCATATGCTGAATTACGAACGGGGTTGTATGCAGAACAGGTAACAGTTTTATGCTAGCATCATCGTCATTAATGTATATAGATTCAAGATTGTTTCTCCAGCACAGTAATCACTGCACACGTCCAAAATCACCGGTGCTAGAATCGGCAATGTTCTGAGTCACACCTTATCCAAATGTAACGAAGACTTAGACCTTGGCGTGAATTCAAGCCCGGTTTTCATATATGGAAACGGCAATAAAATTTTAACAGCCGAACTAAACCCACACGTTTCTTTCTGCAAATGACGAAGCTATACAAACTTTCCATGCGTAACACATCAGAATCCAACTTCAAACCAAAATATAGGTTGCCTATAGATTGAATAATTCGCTAGACATGTTGTCACTGCAAACTATGGGCGTTTATGAAGGTTGAACAATTCATGAATACGTTTAAAAAAATGTTATATAATCCATCCACGGTTACTTCCAACTTTTCTGAAGCCCTGCTTAAGTTTTACTTCCAGGATATTCCTCCGCCTGATGCAAACAAAGCTTAACCAAGTCTACAAAATGACACCAAAGTGACAACTCACCGCATTCGTGTGCGCCCACATTTTGTATAAGAACTATTTGTTTATTATTAGCCATTACCGACACGCCTATTTTCTCTCTGTCTTTATTCATATAAATTATATACTATAATTTATATACAGAATATGAGTAAAAGTTAAAATGAACCAAAAATACGACACTTTTATGCTAATGCTGGTGATTTATGATATATTTAGGAAACAAACGAACACGTCAGATACATGGGGTGATTTTTCAAAGGTTTGATTAAAAAAGCGTGCACAAAAACAGCGAACAGACTATATAAACAACCAAATGAAATGTTTTGTTCTGATTATAAGAAATACACTTCTTAGGATAGTTTCCTGACAAAAAGAGAGATCGGAATGATTTTTCTACTTCAGCAACCCAGTTAAGTTTTCACAAACGTCTAGTCCTACGTAACTTCAAACACGCCCTCTACATCTTGAACCGTGAAAGGTGAGCGAAACGGCGGGATGAAAAGACGAGTCTCAAATGGACTCTTGACATTCCTCGAATGGCTGAAGAGCTGTGTCCACACGCAACTACCCCAATTACACTTTCTTCAGGTTAACTTTTCCCTGCTTCCACCTAATCAATATTCTTAGCTCGGCCGAACAATCCGTCTCCTTGCGCTCAGGGGAGGGGCAGAGGAGGACAGCAGGCCATCTGCATTCAAATTGCCACCACCCCGCCCCGTGCTACGATAACCCAGCTGATTTGCATTCACTTCCGACAGACGCAGGGCGGGTGGCGTGTTACACCACGGTCAAGAGGCGTGGCCTCGAGCAGGCCGAGGTCCAGCACCTTCCTCCTCCACTTCCAAGGGAGAACGACGCAAACCATAGAACAAAGATGAGGTAGACCGATTATTCGTCTTCTGCGCATGCACCCAACACTGACCTACCCCAAAGAAACAAATCTACGCACTGGCACGCAGACTACCAGTCAAGCTGGCAGCAAATTAAAAATAGTTTTAAGCTTGGACGTTGTACTGGGGGCGTAACGTTTACATTTTGTGTGGTGTTCGTATTAAACTCACAAGAGCGCGGATTTACTTATTAACACACTTGCCTTCATAAAATAATTCCACGGTTTCACTTGAATGAAGCATGACTAGAGTGGGACGGTCCATAACAATATAAATCCTACATAAGGCAAAGTTATACAGAATGAGAAGAAAAGTATATAGTATATATAACCAGGGCTTTCAAAAGTTATCAATTAACCGTGAAAAAGCTGTTAACAGTTACAACTACTTACGGCGTTCATTTACGAAAACATTTTCAGTTAAAGCCAGGTACTATTATTATAATCATAGTTATTATTTTAATATGAAAGTTGTCTGTATAATACATTTTTACTTACACTAAATAAACACAATCAGTAAACTTTACAGAAATAATTTTTCCTTCAGTTGGAAAAAAAATCACTGTGAACAAAGCACGAGCTATGTCAAAGCAATGGCACGTGGCAATGTGTATGCAGCTAGTTTTACCATAGCAGTTCGTACTCAAGCTGTGTGATGGCTTGTCGGCCAAGGTGACCATGCCTTAAATAGAATGAGTTTAGATATTTGGGCGGATCTTAAAACGAGACCTTGAGAGCCGAAGAGGGTGAAACGGCAGATCCCCGAGAAAACCCATCGACCAGCGACATCGACCGGCACGATTCCCACTTGCAAAAATCCGGGAGTGGCACGGCCAGGGATTGAACTCGGTTTGCCATGGTGAGAGGCGAGCAGTCTGACCGCTCAGCCACCGCGGTCGCGTTAAATAGAAGAAATGAATATTTATGAACAGTTAATGCTTCATTCTCACGAACCCGCCTCATTATATGGGCGCGACGCCTTAGCAAGCACAACAACCGATAAGCTTGGCTGCAAAAGGAACATACTTTCGTTACGGCCGTAGAGAAAAGATTTGCCAGACAGGAGAGACGAATATAAATTAACACGCACCCCTCAAAGTTAACATTTCCACACGCCAAAAGAGAGAGCTATGTTAACTCAATCTGGCTGGCGGCCAGGCACAAGGCGGTAGCGAAGCTGTTGCGCGTTTTCAAAGATATTCCTCTCGCCATTCGGATGGCAGGGAAAACGAAGTTCGGAACTCGCAAACCGAAAGAATAATTTAAACTGATATGTGACTTATTTACCTCCCAAGTTAGTCCACTGAGAGTGTACGAGGATGGACATTGCTTGAACTATCAGAAAGGAAGCTATCAAAACAACTAACACCTTAACACACGAAGTACGTTTGGTATCAGTTTATTATGAGGCAGGGAATTGGAAGCGGAATTATTTGAATAACCGTCATGCCCACAACAATTCAATACAACAAAACTTAGTAAAAAAAATTTTTTATACGTCACTGACTTATGATTAAAGTGCTGAGGCTCACGGCAATGTTAATTTTACATATGGTGGAAGAATACACAACACGCATACAAGTATATCTTGAGCAGGCCACTCAAAAGTGCTCAGTTTGCCGTGAGCAGTCTTTAGTGCTAATTACGCCAATATTGATTTGGTTTTGCCGATTAGCTGCTGGGAACTAAGTTTTTGTTTCTTACTAGTTATATTGCATCATACTTATTTTGAGTTTTCCTGTGAATGTTTTACATTTCCCTTTGCATGCCTCCGTAGTTTTTCCGATGCATCACACAAAGATAGACAGTGCAGTGAGAAGGACCGGTTGCATAGATTATTTTTGTAGTATTGTAGATACATTTAGAAATTCAATTTCGCTTCATTTTTAATAAAGACGCACATTCTTCACCACGCACACGCACACTGTGGACACTACCAAAACGTAATTGAAAAGTCGTCTGAAAGTACGCCCGTGTATATAAAACCAATCAATTACTGGTCATATGATGTTATATTAAATGCTGTGAATGCAACACAAGGTTATCAAACTCGCTAACTTCCAAATTTTCTGAAGACCGGCTAAAGTTCTACTTCCAGGATATTCTTCCGCCTCAGGAAACCAAAGCTTCACCTAGTCTAGAGAATTACACCTGAGGGACAATACACCGCATTTGTGCGCACTCAGTTTAATAGTATTTTGAATTAGACATATTCCTTACTATGCATTACCAACACACCTATTTTCACTCTGTTTTCGTGCATTTCAATTATAAATGAAATATTATAATTAATTTATGGGGTATAAGTAAAAGTTCAATTTAACCAAAAATAAGGTTCTTGCATGTGAACAGAAGTATAGAACTTGTGATACATGGCATATTTAGGAAACAATTTAACACGTCATACACAAAAGGTCATTTTTAAAAAGTTTGATTGAAAAAGTGCAAAGAAACCGCGAATAGATCATAAAAAATTATAGCAGTAGTTGACATTTCTTTAACCAGTTTTATACCATCCCTTTACTTGAGAATCCACGTGTGTCAAATGCATATGTATATGCATATAAAATGAAAACTTGTTTTTCGCCTGAAGACGAAGAAAGCGTTACACTAGAACAGGCAACGTAGTGAATGTTGTGAAAAGTGAAAGCTGTTTATTATAAGGAACGATGAATGTTTAGCATTCCAGCCGCTGGTAAATCCAACAAACTAAAAGAAAGAATGTCATGAATGTAAGCATTACAAAACCACGCGCTGGGTAAACTCGCAGCAATGGAAATCATCACGCTCACCAAAATATTTTCCACTACGCAAGACTTAGAAAAGTGATCTGTGAACTGAGATCGCATACACGACCGAGGACGCAGAGACAACAAACTAAATGCTTCGTCTGCCAAAGTCCCACGTACGCAAAAAAAAAAAAAAAAAAAATTAACCTGGAGTTGAACCCGGCTTGCAGGGTTAATACGCTATAAGATGTGGCATAATCGCACCACCCGGTGCCCACTTGGCTGTTACAGATCGTTCGCGGTTAATTAAACACTTTTAAAATCAACCTTCGGAAAAAAGTCGAGTAGAGGAATTATGGGGACTTGGCACATCGGTACCTGGAACCGGCGCGTCGGAGCTGTTCGTGCTGACATTCCGGTCGGTTGGCGGCCATCTTGGATCCATGCTACGACTTTTAAACCCAAAACCCAAAACATTTATAAAAAAAATTATATTAACAAAATATTTTAAAATTATTAAAAAATTTAAATTTCTACTTGTTCCGCCATCTTAGTCCTATCTTGGTAGGCGTCACAGCCACCGTCCGCCATCTTTGTTTTTCGTTTATCATATGTTTTACATTGGTGGTGCTGTCACCAGCACCGCACCCAGCAGACGACTGAGCCCCTTCACTCCCCCTTGCAATATATACGAAAGTCCCTATAATCCCTCTACTAAGTCGCTACCTGCAATTAAATACATTTTAATGGACACACTGATTGGTATGCTCCAAGTAAATTTGGCAGCGATGTGGGAGAAAGAAGCTCTACGTCTTAGCGCCCTATTAAGGGACCTCCCTTGTCTTATGGGTCTCACTTTAAGCAGTTGCGTGTATTCTAATTTTTAAATTTTAATTATCGAATATTCCGATGTTATCTTTTTCCATTACCGGAATTAAAGTCGACATTTTGTTACCGATTCATAAATTTGGTTATTGGAACATAAATGTGGTGGTTGAAAAGTGCCAGTCAGCAAAAAATCGCTGTTAAGTAGCCCTCTGTTTGCGATATTTATTCTTCCGTAAAATAGTGTTTTAAACTCTAGCGACACTGCTGTATCTTTTCTGAACAGATTGCTGTATAAAACCAAATAGGCACCGCTCAAAATTCTGATAAAACTGAACCCACGCGAAGTTCGCTTATGCTATTTTCCATCGCCGCGCCGTCGTAATGCCTCCTTATGGCCGGGTGTGAAGGGTGTTTAATATTGTTTACTAGGGATTCCCATAATGCTAAACAGCTGGTCGGGGTTGGGTGCAAGCAGGTGGTTACGAACGGGCGAACCTGTTTGCGGAAGATACGTGGCTCCTACTTCCGCTAACGGGAAACGTGCATGGTCGTCGGGTAGGAGCGGGTACAGCATGCACGACGCGTGACAGGGTTCGGCACTCGACAATAACTGCTGGCAGCCAACCGGTTCCGCCGTGTCTTTCCTCAGATTCCTGAACAATCACGATCACCACTTACATACCCAGTTTACCTTGCAGACCTTTTGTGGGCATCGTGCAGCGAAGTACCGCCCTGTGAAATGCAACAGCCTTACCTACGAACGGACTCGGGATTTTCACGTTGAAATATCGTGAGGATTAACTGAGACCGGAAAGGCAGAGTAAAGACTGTTCACGGTTAGTTGAGCACGTTTGAAATCAACGTTAGACAAATGTCACTGCTCCTACCTGCACAACGGGTACACTGACTGGCATGCACCCAGGAAGTTAGTAATGACAGACGGAAAGTAGTTCCATATGTCAACATATAATTTAAAGTGTTAGGCACACATTCGTGGATACTGAAATGAATTTACCTCCTGTCTGTTCTATAATACATGTAAGTTTGGGAATTAAAATAATTACAACACATTTACTTTCCTAATGTTTTCACAGTTCCAGTTGACCGACACATGAATAAAGTGATCAGGTACATGGGAATATTAATTTTACGTACCGGTATGGTGGAAGACTACACAATGTGCATACAAGTCAATTTTAAGCAGGCCTTTCACAGGTGCTCAGTTTACCGTGAACAGCCTTTACAGGATGTATCAGTACAACGGTTACAAACTTTCAGGAGAGATAGAGTGCACCTAGACGATCGGAAATCACATAGCAATGCATGGTGGGAAACGCTTTCCTGGCGCGGTAGTGACGACACAAAACACAAGAAAGGAAGGACACGAACAGGGCGAGAAAACATGTTTATTTTCTTAGTACAGCACAAATCAAAGAGAAGGTGTTCGAAATGACGACCCCGGGCCGTGATGCAGGCCTCACATCTCCGGCGCATTGAAGATCTGACGTTGGCGAAAATACCGGGCGTGTCCCGGACTTCCGCAGCAGCTGCCACGATGCGCGCAACAAGTTCCTCACCACGGTTAACGGGAGTTTCGTGCACCAGTGCCTTGACGTAACCCCAGAAGAAGAAATCAAGGTTCGTGTTCGTGTCCTTCCTTTCTTGTGTTTTGTGTNGCCTTGACGTAACCCCAGAAGAAGAAATCAAGGTTCGTGTTCGTGTCCTTCCTTTCTTGTGTTTTGTGTCGTCACAACCGCGCCAGGAAATCGTTTCCGACCATGCGTTGCTATGTGATTTCCGATCGTCTAGGTGTACTCTATCTCTCCTGAAAGTTTGTAACCGCTGTACTGATACATCCTGTATAGTTCTGGCAATCGATGTAGATATCCTGTATAGTTCTGGCAATCGATGTAGATAAGAGTGCATTTTACTTCACTGATACGCAATGAAAAATTTGTGGAGTACGCAACTTTTCGGAATTAAAATCCGGATAAATTAGGAGAGACAAATATTCATTTAGATTTGAGAATCCATTGGTACTGGAAAATTTCTGATACGTTATGCTTTTTATAAGGCTGACTGACAACTGATGACTAAGAGTTACAGAGACTTAGCAGGGTAATTGGGAGGGGGGGGGAGGCGGTTCTGTTCCAAATTCACCCTTCACCCTTTTTTACACTTAAAGAAAACAGTGCGCAGATACTTACACTTTTGTATAATACAAGTTTAAGAGTTTGTATAGTAAAAAGCAATAGCAATAAATTTTCACAAAAATGTTGGAAGAACGTTTCAAAATAAATTTTCCTTAAGAAAAGCATTATAAATATTCCGAGAAAATCTGTAACGAATACACATTCAAGTAGAATAATTTTTTAAGACTATTTAAAAAGTCATATCCTTTAAGGTTGCTTTAAGTATACAGCACGTTGCACCATGTATACTGTTCCCCTTCTATTAAAAATATGATTTTACGGACAATTATGTCAAGAAAGTAACGAATCCCTCCTANCATGTATACTGTTCCCCTTCTATTAAAAATATGATTTTACGGACAATTATGTCAAGAAAGTAACGAATCCCTCCTACCCCAACCCGAAGAAAATGTATGCTTACGGTACTGCATACTTCAAGCAAGAGTAAATTCAACTTAGAACAAAGGTTCGCAACATAGGCAACCACTGAGCAAATTTTCATTCAGTACTACTAATTTAAAATATGTTATATGCAAAGACGGGAGATCATTTCTTGAAGAGGGGCATAGACTAAACCACTCTGGACTGTCGAACTATTTACCGATGGTTACTACATTTTTCTCCGTGTTCAGCACAGCTGAATTGTAGCATGGACGTGANCATGTATACTGTTCCCCTTCTATTAAAAATATGATTTTACGGACAATTATGTCAAGAAAGTAACGAATCCCTCCTCGCCCCAACCCGAAGAAAATGTATGCTTACGGTACTGCATACTTCAAGCAAGAGTAAATTCAACTTCGAACAAAGGTTCGCAACATAGGCAACCACTGAGCAAATTTTCATTCAGTACTACTAATTTAAAATATGTTATATGCAAAGACGGGAGATCATTTCTTGAAGAGGGGCATAGACTAAACCACTCTAGACTGTCGAACTATTTACCGATGGTTACTACATTTTTCTCCGTGTTCAGCACAGCTGAATTGTAGCATGGACGTGATGCGCTAATACTTGAGTGACGATTCGGCTGCTCAAACTCGCTTTCTGCGCGTCGTTCCATAGGCTTACATAAATACGCGAAGCAACGTTACATGCATTATGAGAAAACGCTACAGGAGAAAGATTAGGTGGGTACCATGCGTCCCTGACCTTTCAACTGCTACAATGAGACCACGGTGAAATAGTTACCGAGCCACTCACCTCTCAACACGGCGAACCAGATTTGATTCCCGGCGTGATAAAGCCCGCATTTTCGACTGTGAGAAACATGGCGGACGTTGCTGCTGGTCGTTAGGTTTTCTCCAGGTCTCCTCGTTTTACCTGCCATTGCATTCAGGCTCGCAGAGCTTCAGTAGCATAGTTGCCATTAAAAAAACTGTTCGGTATTTTCTAGCGGTGTCTGGCCGCTTACGAGTAACATTTGAGAATTTTATTTACGTCCGAATGATAGTTCCCGTTTACTATTTCCGTCTTTAATGTGTATTTTTTAAAGTGGGGGGAGGGGTGTCCCACAATAATTTTGATGTGTATGAAACTTCCGGGATACTTAGCATAGGTACACGCAACTCACTTCTGGCATTTACACCATAACACCATTGAAACTGCTTAGAGGCGAGATGACAGGAGGGACTGCACGCAAGTTGCCATTATACGCCTTGTGTATAATGGCGATCAAACATTCTACGCGCTTTAGGCGTGGCGACCAAGAAGGTTAGGCCTGTACACAGCACAACCTCTTCGGTTGCAACGAACGAATTTTTTGTTTGGAACTGCGAGCGTAAAGACGTAGCTAACCTTCAAGAATTCCTGCCAGTAAACTGTCACCTGCTCTATCCTCTACGTTTTATACCTCGCGACATTCCTCGTTTCTGCACCATAACTATGGTCGTCCATTTTACACAACTTTGTCGAAAATGTTCTACTCTTCTCTGATCGGCCGTTGCCTCCTTGCACCTGCATGAGAAATTAAATATAATGATTCCCCCTGCGCACTATGTCAAGGTCTCTCGTGCACACATGTTCTGCGCAGTTGTGATTCGGTAGGTTCGAAATCTCAGCGCTCAATTCTTGTTCACACTACCTTTGTTCACGGTTACCGCGTGCTTTCAAATGTGAACCCAGCTCAAGGCGGACGCCTACCTGGCGCCTCAACTTCGTTGCAGTGTGTTTGAAATACGCGTTGTGTCCCCAATGTGTTTAACTACGAAAAGAACACACCCCAGACGAGGACTGAATTGCATTTTCAAAGCATCACGCATGCTGTAAATATTNATACCTTTGTTCACGGTTACCGCGTGCTTTCAAATGTGAACCCAGCTCAAGGCGGACGCCTACCTGGCGCCTCAACTTCGTTGCAGTGTGTTTGAAATACGCGTTGTGTCCCCAATATGTTTAACTACGAAAAGAACACACCCCAGACGAGGACTGAATTGCATTTTCAAAGCATCACGCATGCTGTAAATATTATTTTGGAGTCTTCTAACAAACATCGTTCAGACAGCTGTTTTTTTTTTCTTTCAAACGTCTGCATCTTAAAACTTACGAACCGTACACGGGTAAAAATACGACAGTAGCCTGTATTGAACTTAGCCACAGCCTGCATTTTGTCATACAGCTTAAAAGTCCCATAGGTACAGACGTGCAAAATTTGCGTTATACTTCGGCGACATGGTAGACTCAGCCGCCTTATAAAAAGTGAGCACAGTTCGTTGTTTGATTGACCACTAAACCGCTGAACTATTATTACTGGCGTGCCAGACATATTTCCGGTCAATGACTGAAGTCGGTAGAAAGCATAGTAACTTACAGTTCAGTCTATCCTGAAGGCTAGGCTTCACCCCTATTGCAAAAATTAGTCGTTTCTGTGCCATAATTTCAGTTTCAGAGGAGTTATTGGAAATGTTTGACTATAGAAAATCAACAATTCACTAGTTGTTTAATACGTTTGCATCTCATTTGCACAGGTCGAAGCATCGCAACAAGGCTTGCGAGGTTGCGGCAGGACTCACCACCAAGGCGGCCTGCTGCTGCTGGCGCTGCACGGGCTGCCTGGGCGCCGGGGGCAGGGTCCATGTCTGCCAACGCAGGTGCGGGCTGGCGTACTGCCCCCACTGCTGGCGCGAGCTGTAGTGTTCCTGCTGGACCGTAGTGCCCCTCATCGCACGCGCACACTGCACTCGCGCACTCGCATCCTCGCGCGGGAGCCGCACCGCGCGCCGCCCACGGACAACACAACTACTCGGCTCGGCCGTCGACTGGCGACTGGCGCGGGAAAGTAGGACTGCGGCGGGGCACGGTCGCCCGCCCTGTGCGGTTACATCACCGCGAGCGGGGTAGGTTACGTCCGCACTCCGGCTGCTCCTGCGAGCCGTGCCTCGCTACGCTGTTCTGTGCAGACACCACCAGGCCACCATCGTATTTGACCGTTCTTCACTCTGCTCAAACGATGGCTTACATACTAAATTAACGTAAACTTGCAACATTCATGTTTAACAGTCATTGTAACCCGAATCCATGAAATCCAAAGGCGTCACAGCGACGTGTGATCCAAATGCACATCTATGCGCGATCAGAAGACGCCACACACGTATGCGTCATCAAAAGGCGTCATGNCGACGTGTGATCCAAATGCACATCTATGCGCGATCAGAAGACGCCACACACGTATGCGTCATCAAAAGGCGTCATGGCCTATGTGTAATCTGAATGCGCTACATCTATGCGAGATCTGACATGTTGATTAGCATACTCCAAGTAAAATTGGCATGTGGGGGAATGTAGTTCTACGTCTTAGCGTTGTATCAACAGCTTAGATAAAGTGACGCAGAGGGGATGCAATGGTGGGGGAAAACGGGAGTACTCCGATAAAACTCGCCAGCAGACAGCAACGTCCGCCGGGAATCTAAACCTGTTCTCCGCGGGGGAAAAAAAAAGGGTTGCCTGACTGTTACACCCGTAGACTGAATATGGGGTAGAGCGATTACGCTGGCTGCACAGAACCNAAAAAAAAGGGTTGCCTGACTGTTACACCCGTAGACTGAATATGGGGTAGAGCGATTACGCTGGCTGCACAGAACCAGTTCCCGTGTCTCAAAGCTGAACTGCTTTTCTGCCAACGCTAGGAAGAACGGCGTGGACTGGATTTGAGGTTCGAACACTGTTTAGTAAACAAGTGCTTTGAGATGTTTGTATACTTTCTCTAACCAACTGGTATTAATTTGATGAAATTCTAATTGGCAAAAGTAGTTTATTAGTATAAAAGTGCCTGTCTTTCCAAAATCAAGGTATAACAAAACACATTCATTACTGTTTGACCATGTTGGGTACATGCCCAGAAGACGAATAATCGTTCTACCTCGGTCTATGGTTATACCACAGCAGCCCGCATCAGCGATGAACTGGCTCGAGGTAGTAAGGGGGGGGGGCGGTACCCTAGACGCCAAAATATTTAGACAAAAATACCATAGTTTGGGACAACACTCAAGTGCAGCAATTCTTAAAATGTGGTCCGAGGATCTTTGAAAGGCCTCGTGCTTAAAGCCACGGGTCTGCGAATGGAACTAATATATTTTACTTTACATAAAAAGGTATTAATTGTCCTGCGACTGCGTTAAATTTTTTGTCATTGCTGTTTTTTTGCAAATTTTGTTGTAAAATAAACCTGAGATTAAAACTATCTGTATGATGAAAAATAAATATGTTATATATTTGAAAATATTTTCTTAACTTGTATCAAAGAAACTTTTAAGGGGTTCCGTCGAAATGTACCGTCATATCAAAGCAGTCCTCGAGATCACAATGTTTAAGAACTCCTGCTCTAGTGCATGGTATGAATAAAGACAGCGTCGAAAAATGCACAATCGGACTGCATACTAGACTCTCTCACGCATGNCTCTAGTGCATGGTATGAATAAAGACAGCGTCGAAAAATGCACAATCGGACTGCATACTAGACTCTCTCACGCATGTGCTCGAAATACACGTCGCTGCTCTGCGACGAATAGGAAATTACCACGAGATTGAGATGGTTTCAATAATCTGTAANTGCTCGAAATACACGTCGCTGCTCTGCGACGAATAGGAAATTACCACGAGATTGAGATGGTTTCAATAATCTGTAAAACACTCGCTTAACGTCTGCTTTCGGCGAGGTACCATTCCTAGGATCCGACAGTTATGTCAATGTTACTCTCTGTTAACTATTTCCTAAAAAAATTATTTATGATACCAAATAAAGGGCTTGATGCTTGCCAGACTAAAGTGTTTCGATGCAGGCATTCTAAGTGCTGCAAGCATAACCGAAAAAGGTCTGAGGAAAAATGATGGGACTTGTAGAGGGGGGGGGGGATGTGTTCCACTGTGTTCGGATTTTCTGTGACTACTAACAAGTTGCTAATAATACTGTTGCTAGAACTTAAACTTTCTATGTTGTATCAACATCAAAGAAATCTATGACAATATGAAAACACTCAATTATTGCGGCATATTTTCTAAGTCGTTAAATCAAAAATTTTAAACCAAGACCAGATCTCAAATCAAATCAAAAAAGCATGACGACAGTCTGCTAGGAAAATAGTTGGGCATTATTAGCAAAAACGTTATACCAACATAAAAAAAAGGGAGCGTATCGATGAGATTATGTGCTGTCTGTAACAGTTTNAAAAAAAAAAAAACAACGCGGAACGGAAATTTTTTTCTCTCTCCCCCGCAAACACTGGCGGGAAGGCTAGGCACCTGGTCGGGAGAAAGCTGCTACCTCGACAGATTTGTCGGTTCCCGTATTTCCTACGGCCGCAGTTGCTTGTTCGGATCCAACGGTTCTGCCCGTAAACTTCCGCAATAACAGTAAACACGAGGCGTGCCTCCGCGCCTCGGAAGCCGGCACCGCTGAAGCAAAGAGGTATAGGTTGTTCATGGTTAACTGAGCACTTTTGAACTCAACGTTTGAAAAATGTCACTGCTCCTGTAGGCTATTCACGGTAAAATTGGAACTTTTGAAAGCCCTCTCATTTTAATTACTAGTCAACAAATATATTTCATTTCAGCCTTAGACGTTAACTTCCGAGAGCGGTGGAATATACACATTGTGTTTATTACTTACATGGCAATATTAATTTAAAAAAGGTGGTCAAAGGATAAAAAAAAAATGGCNTCAGCCTTAGACGTTAACTTCCGAGAGCGGTGGAATATACACATTGTGTTTATTACTTACATGGCAATATTAATTTTAAAAAGGTGGTCAAAGGATAAAAAAAAATGACAGAAAGGAAAAGTAACTATAGCCTCAAAAGTGCTCACTTTACCGCGAACAGCCTATACCTGCATATATCTTAACGNCAGAAAGGAAAAGTAACTATAGCCTCAAAAGTGCTCACTTTACCGCGAACAGCCTATACCTGCATATATCTTAACGATCTAACTCTCATTAGTAGCGAGAAAGGGAAAGTAGTTCCAACGTCACGTCTTAACACTGAATTGTCATTACTAAGTTAACGTTAGTCATAGTCTATTCGCGGTTTCTTCCCACTTTTTTTAAAACCAACCATTGAAAAACCATCCCATGTATGACGCGTTTGGTTGGTTCTTAAAAAAACCACGCATCACAAGCGTTTTATATTTGTGTCAACATAAAAGTACCTAATTTTCGGTTAAATTGAACTTTTCATTGTATTTTATCTATAAATTGTAGTATTTCATTTGTAATTAATACGAATAAAAACCGAAAATAAGTGTGTTGGTAAGGCCTAATAATAAATAAGTTCTTATAAGAAATATATTTAAATGAGTGCGCACGAATGCGGCGTGTAGTCCCTTTAGTGTAATTTTCTAGACTAGGTTAAACTTTCTTTGCATGAGGCGGAAGAATATCATGGAAGTAGAACTTTAGCTGGACTTCAGAAAAGTTAGAAATAACCGTGAATGGACTATAATAATGAAAATATTTCTTTTGCTTTCTATTTTTTTATTGCGTTTAAGTGCAGGAGTAACCAAATATGTAACACACTTGCATTTATAATAATTTCACAGTTTCACTTGGCCGACGCATGAATAAAGGGATCAGACCCATGGCAATGCTAGTTATACTTGTGGCGGAAGGATACGCAATATGCATAAAAGTAGATCTTAAGCAGGGATTTTAAAAGTGCCCAGTTTATCGTGAACAGCCTATAGTGAGTTGTTTTGGTTGAGTTTGCGGGGAGAGGGGTGGAGGGTATCTGTTTACACGCAGTGAACAATTCTCGCAGGTTATGCAAGTCACTGCACGCAAACGGCATGAAAAGTTGTNGGGTATCTGTTTACACGCAGTGAACAATTCTCGCAGGTTATGCAAGTCACTGCACGCAAACGGCATGAAAAGTTGTTGAAAAGGGGGGAAGGGAGATGGGGAGTGTGCTTAACTCCACCGTTACCTATTTACATTCCACGTGGATGAGTTTGAGCAGCATATGCAAATAGGGAGACCCATACCGGGCAGCTTGCAAAATTCAGAGAGAAGACCCCGTAGTATTATCACCTCAAGCCAACAGAGGGCATTACAAAGTAGTGCATTTTGTTGATTATAACCCTCTAGCTTGCGTTTTCCTTCTGCAACAGAAGAAATGTTTGATGGACTGCCGAGTTATTGCAATGCGTTGTAGTAACTTACACAGTGAGAAGTGCTTCTGTTGGCCCACTGCACAAGCAGCAGCTAATTATAAAATGCTGACATGTCGAAAGAGGTCAATAGAATAGCCAATTAGGTACGGGGGGAGGAGGGCTGCTGGCGAACTAGTAATGAGTTTTATAAATGTTGTAAAGTTTTATAAAAGTTATTATAACATATATTTTGTATCGGCACGTAATGATTTTCGAAGTATCACAATTTATTTTCCTTGGAAACAAAATAATGGTCATGTTGGTCCAAATTAACGTGGAGTTCCTTTAATTGAAATAATGTACGAGCATTCGGTGTTTAAAGGCGAAGCTTGTAGGCGTATGTGACACACATTCGTTAGAAAATTTTGCATGGAATTTAAACGGGCGGCGAAAAACAAGAGCTAGAGTGCTCATATATTAACATACAATCTCGTGGTATAATAGTTTACAGCTTATTTCAGGGCTCGAATGCCGTATTTGCTATTTACAGTGCCATATCATGACCTCGTGGTTTTCATCACGTTTGTTATAACGGTTTAGTAGACTTGGGGTCGTGGGTGGCGCATACAACGATGAGAGGAAATGGTCTTCGAGACTTCATGGCGGATGTCTAGGGAGCATCCGGCTGCCGCTGCAACCATAACACTAACAACATTACAGTCCTGGAGACTAAACAGTATTTTATCTTTTAAGACGCACCCCCCCCCCTCCCCAACTTTTTTCCCCACCGAGTGATCACCAAAAGTTCAATGAGAAAACAACGTTGATGCATCAAATATTTATGCAGTGTAAACTTAACCGTATGTCAACAGAACGCAACAACAGAAAAGCATTACTTTAACAACTATTGCAACGTGATTAATGACAACGCTTGTCACCAAGTTCTTTTCACAATTTCGCATCTATTGTTCACGTATGCGTTTGGTACCAAGCGCCTGATTTACACACACGCTCCCACAGCTACGCATACGCAAAGAAGAGCATGCACGTAGACTCCCTGTGGTGGAGGTACACGATGTTATAGTTAATTCACGGTTACATCCAACTTTTCTGAAGCCTAGCTGAAGTTCTATTTACAGGATATTACTCCGCCTCGTGCAAACAAAGCTTAACCGAGTCTAGAAAATCACACCAGCGAGACAAAGCACCACGTTTGTGTACACTCAGTGTTATAATATTTTGCATAAGAACTATTTCTTACTATGCATTATTAACGCACCTATTTTCTCCCTGTCTTTAATGATATTCATTATAAATTATATATTATAATTAACAGATTAAATATAAGTAAAAAAGTTAAATTTAACCAAAAATAAGAGACTTATGTTAACAGAAGTACAAGACGCTTAACACAAGACATAGTTAGGAAACAACAAAACATGTCACAGATGGGGTGATTTTTCAGAGGTTTGATTAAAAAAGTATGAATAAACTGAGAATAAAGTATAGTCGAAAGTCTGGCGAAGTTTCATAATACCCTCATCACCCCGACAGCCTCAGGGCCCCAAGAAGCGATGGCACGTAATTTCTGTTTCAACTTGCGCCAGTCCGTTGCCCCGATACAATTTACGTCGTCGTGAAAGCTGTTGAAGTTATTGCCGCTGAAATAATAAAATGGCTGAGGTAGAAAATGTGGCTACACGTTCAACACTGCAAGACCCCAGCCTCAGTGATATCTGCTGGTGGATGCGACTCGCATCCCAAAATGTCGAGGTTTGATTCTAGACGCGTCTACACAATAAAAAACTTCGTAAGCATGATAAATGTTTTCAACAGACTTGCTCAAACCTCCAACAGAATGGAGTTCCTATAGCTTACTGTACTAGAAATATTTTGAAAATCTTGAGTAAATCACCGAAAAACGTTAAAAAATATTTTAAAACGTTTATTTCATATTATGCACTACAGTATTAATTTATACTCAAATACTTATAAAAAACCGCCGAAAACAAAACTATAGGTGTTTCCATTTTGATCGAATACAGCACACACTTAAGATGCGTTTGTGTTGGTCGAACTTAAGGTGGTCGTGACGCCAACCGGGCGTATGTAAAGGAGTATCGACTCTACTCTGAAGGCACTCAACTAGCGTGAAGTATTTTCCTTCGGCGACTCGCCTGAGCATGACTAAGAGGTTACCCTATAATTTTATCGGACGCGACATTGTAGTAAAGTCCAGTGCATGTCTATCGTAGTTTCGAATGTATGCAGTTGTTTACGATATATAGCAGTTTGAAAAAGCTGTTTTTAGCTATGTTGGACGGCATGAAAATGTTTCCTGTGTGCGTGATGCCTTGAAAGAACCATTCCGTCATCGTCTTATGTGTGCTTTCTTTACGTAGGTAAACATATTGGGGACACGTTTGACAGTTTAGTCAAAAAATATTTTTTCAGACACCCTGCAACACATTTACAGAGCCAGACAGGCGACCGCCTTAAGCAGTAACATCGTTAGTGTATCAGTTGCATTTTGGGAGTCTATTGCATACTGTTTACTGCTTAATGCTTACTGCCAAGGCGGAAATTTTAACCATGCAATCACAGTGTGTGTGGTGTTAGTGGCGACAACCGTCAAATTATTTTGTTTTAAGAATAAGCGATGTGGTCATTAAACAGTATTAAAGTAAATAGTACACAGAATCTGCGGAAATGTGGTCTACTGACACTACAACAGCGTATGTGAAAATTACAGTACACATCTTGTTTAACAGAAAAAGTTTCATTCATCACAACAAAACAACTAGGCTCCATGCATTAACGAATATTTCAGAAGCTGCGAGTGAAATCCGACCTGGATCCAAAATTGCCGAAGTAAAATAGAACAAATGCGCGAGAATTTTCTTGTGAGGCAGCAAGTATCGTGTGACAGGTTATTCCGTAGAAACATCCATACCTGCTTGCATGCAAGCTCGGATAGCAGGTCTCGTTAAAGCTTCCACACAGGAGCTTGTACGGAACATTGCATCTCGGCACATGGGCTTCACGTTAGTAAAATCACTGTTAGTCAACGGCTTTGACAGGAAAATACATTTTTGAAACATGTACTATTAAACTGAAAACGCTTTCAACTTAACCACCTGTTCAAGAAGTTTACTTTAATCGCAAAATGTGACACGCTAAATCAAATTTTGTAGCATGGATGTATATATCTGAAGAGGAAAAACTATGGGACATACTTTACTAACTTGAGAAAAACTTGGTTCGATTACATACTACTCGACTGAAAGTCAAGACAACAAGTTAATAAATTCAACTTTAGACTTTACCCTTACATGCTTCTACTAATGCATAGCACTTTGAATGCAAGACTACTGTGATTCACATTGTCTCACATAATGTATCTTCAACACGTTTCGCTAAGTACTATTTCAGCAATGGAATGTTAAGTATTAAAACTGTGTAGATATATATAACGGTGATCCATTCAATACTTTTAGAACACAAGTATGAATAAATGTTAACAATTATACTTATTAAATTTAATGTTTTTTCCGAAGTTCCCCGTACGTACTGTAAAAGTAAGTCAAGGCTGTTCACAGTAAACTGAACACTTTTGAAAGCCCTGCTTAAGATTTACTTGTATGCACATTGTGTATTCTTCCACCATATTTAAAATTAACATTACCAGGAACCTGATTGCTTTATTCGTGCGTCAATCAAATGAAACTGCGGAATTATTAGAAAAGTAATTATTTCACAAATTTGCTAATTATGATTGATATATATATATATATATTAAAAACACAGAAAGCCAAATAAATCATACCGGTGTTCAGAAATGTTTACTCAACAGTTTTAATTCATCGTTAAGACATGGAACTACTTTCCCTCCGTCGTTACAACCTTTACTGGGCGTAGGACAGTCAGTGTTCCCGTTATAGGCAGTTAGGGGCAGTGACATTTTTCAAAGGTTAATTTTAAAAGTGCTCACTTTACCGCGAACAGCTTAAAGAAAGTGTCGATAGCACTTCGCTGAATAGCGATAAATGTTTTTCCACCTTCCGGCAAATCATTGCGAAAAGTAGATTGATGCGAGTTTCGCTACGGATTTTATTGCCGAGCACTGAAAGTACCGTGCGTCCCTCCTTCGCCAACAACTCATCACAAGTAACAGACAGCCTACTCATCTGAGCGCAGCGTGCGGAACAATGACCCCGCTAGCACTGTCAAAAACTCTTTAAACCATACAAAAAATATACCTGCTGAAAGCCAGCCACTTTCTACTGTAAAGGTGTGCTAGAAAACCCCTGAAGAGAACGCTGTTCTAGATTGCTCTTCTTTTTTACAAGTAGAGCTGTCCTGTACAGCAGATATTTAATCCCCCCCCCCTCC
>NQII01000118.1:594922-610635 GCA_002778355.1 Clitarchus hookeri
CCCCAACAGCACCTTTTTTTTTTTAGCAACCTTCTGACTGCACAGTAAAACCATTGCCAGACGGCAGTTTCCCACTGACGCCAGAACTGCCGGTTTTGGTGGAACATAAAAGGGGGGAAATCTGTGCAGAACTGTTTTCATACGGCGACCGTTTCGATGATCACTGCTGAAGACGGGTCGAAGGAGTGTGTGGGGAGATCATTTCAAGCTCACACATGTTTTGAAAAGGCCAAGGTCGAGTGAAGTGGAGAGTTTTGGCCGGCTCTCAACAACGAGATATTGAGAGGCAATGAGGGCGAAGCGAGGTGAGTGAGGAGCAGCGCCGGAATGCAAGGACGAGGGAAACGGGGTATCCCTGAGAAAACCCGCCGACCAGCGGCATCGTCCGGTACGGTTCTCACGTACGAAACGCCGGGAATCGAGCCCGGTTCGCCTTGGTGGAAGGTGAGTGATCTATCTGCTGTGTCACCGCGGCCCCAGACACTCCGATGGAGCTCTCGTCAATGTTGTAATACGTAATATTTGTGTATCCGAATTGCAGGTGTTGCGGTAGCAAAAAAATACGTTATTTTGAATTTTTTGAAACACTGTTTAAACTGCAGACACTACATGTGACGACATTTCGACTAAAAATACGCAAGTGGAATTTACAGGTTTTTGCATTAAAACAGTAAAAAAAACCAACTTACTTACAGAAATGAGATTATTTATATAGGAAAAAATGTCATGATCTACCTCAAGTTATTCCTTCTATTGCACCCCGAACAATTTCCGTATCAAATATAATGTTGAACAATAGCTACTTCTATATATTTTTAACCGTTATTTGCCACTAAAGTTTCAAAAATAAATTTATGTTGACCAAATCATAAAATTAAAGACAATGCATTTTATCTGCAATTAGGCCTATTTGATATCTGAAAATTGTTAGGCTTATACTGTGCTTGCAAAAAAAAAAAAAAAAAAAAAAACCTGTAGAACCGAAACTTTTTAATGGCACATGTAATGACTACAGGTTTCTTAGTATGATACACGCAACAAAAAGTATTGAGTTATGTGTTTTAGAAAACTCCTAACAATGAGCGATAGGTAAAAAAACACACGATAAACACGTTTACTGGCTTTTGCACAGTGTTTGTAAGCTAATAACTCAACCAATAAATGGTCAAAATAAGCAAATATCTATCAATTTTGCACATAACGATTTTGCTAGTTGCATCTTCCTTAGAGTGGTATCTGANGTCAAAATAAGCAAATATCTATCAATTTTGCACATAACGATTTTGCTAGTTGCATCTTCCTTAGAGTGGTATCTGACGACGTAAACCTCAAGTTTTCACGACCTTGGTATATTATTTTACAACAAACATGAGTAATCAAAACAGGTCTTGCACACACATACTAAAGCATTTTTCGAGATTTACTAATGCTAAAATTTTAATTATTTTTCTTCTGGAAACAGTTAACCGGAACGTGTGCTAACTACAACACAAAAAAATCCCGTGATAAATTTTCGACCTGACAGCAACTCCATGGAAAAATTTTAAATTACTATTTCTTGTGACGATAACAATAACCGAATTCAAAAGCGCGTTTTTTCTTTAGTTAAGATAGACAGCGTATTGTCAACTTCAAACAGAAGCAGCAGGTTTTGGCGGACTCCGAACCATATAATTATCAAACAGGTTATGGCACAAGAATCGTGTCGAGGGTTCGGCTCGAACAATTATCTGCCCGACCTCCTTACCTAATCAACTTACCAAAAATAGATCCACTTCCGCATGGGGGGAGGATGAGGAGGGGGGGGGGGAGACGCGAACCACGATTTCTGGGCACATGTTAATCTACGAAAACGGGAGTGCGGGTAGCGAATACTAAACGCTTCAACCTGCCGGAAGCTTGCAACAGGTGGTTTGTGATACCAGCGCAGGAACCGGTACTCGTTACATTAATATAACGACCACTTTGGCGAGGAAGTGAGGTGGGAAAAAAAACGAAAGAAAAAAAAGNCCGGTACTCGTTACATTAATATAACGACCACTTTGGCGAGGAAGTGAGGTGGGAAAAAAAACGAAAGAAAAAAAAGTCTAAAGGATGCGCACATTACGTACGTCGGTGTAGACAGCCATGATGTTCCTTTCTAGTCCCAAGATTCTGGTTCGTTAACAGCGCACGTTTACCTCTTAAGGTACGCACTAGTCTTTAGTTTCAGATGTCGCAAAAGAAGAAATCTTTGGCGTGGACAGTACTTACGAATTTCTTACAACTACCGACGTTTTGAACCCGTGGAGAGGGTTTCAGCATATCCATGGCACAAGAAGCGACCAATTATAAAATAGTTTGTGTCACAGCAGAAACAGAATAGCTTTGCCCAGGGGAAGGCGCTGTCTGAACTGGCGCTGGCTTCTGGGTTTGCAAGGCACCGACCTGCTCTGCAACACGTTTGACGTGAACGAGTACACTCAGGATAATACGTTAAGGGGTTAATTAAGTTCAAACACGTCAACATAATTGTACAGGTATTTCCAAAGCAACGGATGTGACACACACCTTTATTACCATTAAAACTATAGGCAAATCACTCCAATTTGAAGCTCCAAGGTCACCACGTATTACTCAATATGGCTGAAATAACCAAGAAAGGGCAATCTTACTTAAAATAGGCTATTTCGCCAAATTTGTGAGCAATTTTTTTTAATAACATGCATTTCTATCGCGAAATTTCTGACGTCGCAAATTACTGTATTATATTGTGGGTGACAAAGGAATGTCTAAAAGCAGACTGGTTCGGAAAAACGTAGGTATATAAGTAAGCTTCAAAACTGCATGTTGCTAAAATAATGTAGGTATTCCTGATTGTCACAGTTAACAAAAACATACTATTTGCGAAAATAAAAAAAAATGTTCCGCGGCTCTCTGTTTCCTTCACCACAACCCCCTCCCCAGCCAAAAATGTACAGCTAACAATAAATATGATAAAAAACTAAAACACCCATACCCAGAATACTGTTTTTTATAACCAACCTATAGTACACCCCGATTCCACACTTTCCTAAAGTGATTCCTACTTAAGTTACTCCCTGCTAAGTTACTTCGTCTTTTCCCCTCTTCTAAGTACTATTCTCTCAATTTTCAGAATCTCTTCTACCTCACCCCAAATAATCGTTCTCTCCCATTTAGATGTCAGACCACAAGTTCCTCTCCCCTCACCCCCGCCCTTCCACAAACCAAAAGCGGTTCCCGACTGGGTAAATACGGATTCCATCAAATCGGAAACGTTTCTGCTGGCCAGAGATTTTTCTCAGAGTACTTCCCTTTCCTCCCGCCATGTGANCAACCTATAGTACACCCCGATTCCACACTTTCCTAAAGTGATTCCTACTTAAGTTACTCCCTGCTAAGTTACTTCCCCTCTTCCCCTCTTCTAAGTACTATTCTCTCAATTTTCAGAATCTCTTCTACCTCACCCCAAATAATCGTTCTCTCCCATTTAGATGTCAGACCACAAGTTCCTCTCCCCTCACCACCGCCCTTCCACAAACCAAAAGCGGTTCCCGACTGGGTAAATACTGATTCCATCAAATCGGAAACGTTTCTGCTGGCCAGAGATTTTTCTCAGAGTACTTCCCTTTCCTCCCGCCATGTGAATTCCATCGCTGCTCCATCTTTATGTCGTTTCACAAACTTCGCCTCTAAGACCTGCCCTACAAGATACATAAATTTTGCTACCTTCTGTTACACCCATGGGTATGATATAAAGCACAGTAGTGTCTATGGCATAAAATAAGAAGAGGAAACTAGTTTCTTTCCAAAAGTAATTTAAAGTGCTAAAAGAAAATTTCAAAAAGCAGCCAAAACAAAACCACTCGACATCGTTGGCTGCCTGCAATTGGCAGGAATGCAGTTACAGTCAAATATTAGCTATTTTTGAAACATCTGCAAATTCCGAATATCGGGATTTTTCTCTTTATGACAAATCAACTTAATGCAATTTATGAGATCCGCTTATGCATGGGAAATAATTAATAACGTATATATACACAATCTTGTACGATAACCGTTCACATACTAAATTAGAATCGGCTTAGTTTCCACTAATTCAACAAGTTGCAAGGTTTTACACTAACAGAACTGCTGTTTTCTGCATACCGGCAAATAAAATAGAGAGAAAACGACAGATCCGATAGACTGAATTATTTCTAACACTTTACTGTCGCATTGACACAATTATTACTAATCAATCTATCACTTAAAACAGTTTGATTTTGTAAAATGTTGTTAAACTACCATTATTTCTAAATAAAGTAGTTTACTTTTGTGGTGAATGACGCATTTTAATAATGTTACATTTTATGAACTGCGTATTTTAATTCTTAAGCTTGTTTTGCGGTATTTAGTTTTGAAGGAGTTATACTGTACAGATTTATGAAGTAATACACTGAACGTTTGTGGTACTATCGAAAAATGGCATATTTATTAAGCAATGCACTTACAGTCCGCTTACCACCTCTTTGTCCCTATTCGCCACATATTATCATGCCGTGCAAGGACAAAGAACTGGTGAGTGGAATGTGCGGTAAACTCTATTAAAGATAAAGCACACTTTTACTGAGACGTTCATATATTTCTTGAAATGACAACAGATTTAGAAACCTCACGGGCGCCATTCAGCGGTAAAGCTCTTCTGTAGCGCATCGTCAATTGCACATTTCAACCACTCAACCCTCCTGCTTTACAGCGTCTCAATCAGTGAAAATTCACCGCAAATAAGGGTGCGCGTTATTCATTAGGACAAAAGCACCGCGATGTTTTAAGTACTCCCTTATAAATCATTTGTGGCAGCTCTTACTGAGCAATTCTGTACTACCAAACACATTCAACCATACAATAATGCCAATGACAGAAAAGCAGAAAGCTAATTGAGCTACGCGTATTTCAANGGGATTTTTCTCTTTATGACAAATCAACTTAATGCAATTTATGAGATCCGCTTATGCATGGGAAATAATTAATAATGTATACACAATCTTGTACGATAACAGTTCACATACTGAATTAGAATCTGTTTAGTTTTCACCAATTCAACAAGTTGCAAGGTTTTACACTAACAGAACTGTTGTTTTCTGCATACCGGCAAATAAAATAGAGAGAAAACGACAGATCCGATAGACTGAATTATTTCTAACACTTTACTGTCGCATTGACACAAATATTACTAATCAATCTATCACTTAAAACAGTTTGATTTTGTAAAATGTTGTTAAACTACCATTATTTCTAAATAAAGTAGTTTACTTTTGTGGTGAATGACGCATTTTAATAATGTTACATTTTATGAACTGCGTATTTTAATTCTTAAGCTTGTTTTGCGGTATTTAGTTTTGAAGGAGTTATACTGTACAGATTTATGAAGTAATACACTGAACGTTTGTGGTACTATCGAAAAATGGCATATTTATTAAGCAATGCACTTGCAGTCCGCTCACCACCTCTTTGTCCCTATTCGCCACATATTATCATGCCGTGCAAGGACAAAGAACTGGTGAGTGGAATGTGCGGTAAACTATATTAAAGATAAAGCACACTTTTACTGAGACGTTCATATATTTCTTGAAATGACAACAGCTTTAGAAACCTCACGGGCGCCATTCAGCGGTAAAGCTCTTCTGTAGCGCATCGTCAATTGCACATTTCAACCACTCAACCCTCCTGCTTTACAGCGTCTCAATCAGTGAAAATTCACCGCAAATAAGGGTGCGCGTTATTCATTAGGACAAAAGCACCGCGATGTTTTAAGTACTCCCTTATAAATCATTTGTGGCAGCTCTTACTGAGCAATTCTGTGCTACCAAACACATTCAACCATACAATAATGCCAATGACAGAAAAGCAGAAAGCTAATTGAGCTACGCGTATTTCAAAACCACATAACAAGCACAAGAGTATAAATTACTCTTAAATAGTGTGTAGGAGCAAAACTGAGCTCTAAAAACAGATTATACCCCTACCTACATTTAATGTTTAAATTTATGCACGCTGAACTTACATAATTTGATTTCCGTTTGTTTTATGCAACGAGTAATATTTAGTATGTATATAACATATTTATGTCTCTGATTTTCACAGTTACTCTTAAAGACGCATGAATTAATTGAATGGGTCTACGGCAATATTCTTTATACATATCTAAGCGTGGCTGTCAAAAGTGATAATTTCGCAGCGAATTAATAAAACATTAGTGCTAGTGCAACATTATAAAAATATATGGTCAGTGAAGATAGTGTTTCCTGTTTCATACGCATTAAAGAGACAATTTACATTTTGTAATATTCATACATTGCTATTACACGCGGCTTCACTAGGATGGCGGATGAACAAAGTTCAGATCTATGGCAAAGTTAATTTTACACATGACAGAAGTACATAAAAATTAGAGTAAAAATATATAAGCAGGGCTTTCAAAAGTGCACGATAGACCGTTCACTTGTAGATATTACTTATAAGTACTCATCCCTCACATAAAAAAAATTAAGCCACATAATTCTTGCATTATAGCATGTCCAAATCACAAATTTAATGTATTTCAGACATACAAATAAAATAAAAGAAAACTTTTACTAAAAATTTAACAATGGTGACTGAAAGGTCGTGTCTTAGTTAATTTTAGGGTACGCATAAGAATATTTGTTGCACAAGGAATCATAGAATGCTGCAAGTCAAAAATATTCGAAACATTTCACAGCGTGAATGAAAGATTTCTTGAAGTAACACATGGTATCGTATTTCACTGTGAATTATCTNACATGGTATCGTATTTCACTGTGAATTATCTCGTTTCGGCAAGAGAAATAGTTTTGTTTTACTTGTACGTCCCAAAAACACTAAAATTAAAATTTTGACATGCCATTACGCAAAAAAAATGCAATCTAAAATAATTTTACTTTAGGAAATAGTACTTTTTAGTTACGCTACAACTTAAACACTATTTCGTAGAAATATAAAATAATAATTTTTTTGGTGACCAATATTCTTGGGTCTATGGTTTTCTCGCACACGAAACGCTGCAAACAAACGGAGAAGATTGCCGAGCTACCACGCTTCGGACACAAAGCGTAATAATAATAATAATAATAATTAAAAACCCAGACAAAATTTAACATTGCTTCGCAAACGTCAAGCCATCGAAGCCCTCCGCGTCCCTGAAGCGAGGAGGGGCCACGGTGGTGTAGTGGTTAGACTACTCGTCTCACATCAAGGCGAACCGGGTTCGATTTCCGGCGGTGTCGCGCGCGGATTCTCGCATGTGGGAACCGTGCCGGACGATGCCGCTGGTCGGTGAGTTTTCTCGGGGATCTCGCATTTCCCCCCCACCCTTTCATTCCGGCGCTGCTCCGTACTCACCTCGCTCGGCTCTCAAGACCTCGGTGTTAAAGAGCAGCCCAAATCTCTCCACTCACTGTTCACTCTGAAGCGAATATAGCCAGTCTCGGCGCGAGAGACCTCGAGATCGCCGGAGCTTTCTAACTGCGAAACTGGCTCCTCGCTCGCGCGAAGGCCGACCGCTTGTCGAAAGGTAAAAGGTGCAGGATATAGGGAAGTCGTGTGCGCCTGTCTGCCGCGCCGACTTTGTCTCCCATCTCCATAGGCCACGCACGACTCAACGCACGATTCCTAAACGCCAAGACATCGCGCGCGCACGTTCACACAACACATCTCCGACTGGAGAAACCGAGGGAAACACTAAAATGAAACAAACGTGCTAGTTACTGACTGGTGATCGAATGAATATATTCAAAGAACCAAAGAGTACAAACCAGAGAGTACAAACTAACTAGATGGCAGCAGTAGTTACTTATTATGATATTGTAACAAACACCAGTTCCAGGGCTTTTAAGTGTTCTATTAACCGTGAACAGCTTTTAGCCACGAATATCGGTTTTACGCCACACGGTACCGTTACAGAAAAACGTAAATACGACGGAACTTGCTGTTTATTGTGGACTCGCCACGCCGCCACCACCTGCCCGCCGACTAAGTGCCCATAAATTGTAAGTCACTTTGGGGTGCTTGGCTCGAGTCATTACGGTCCGGCCTCGAGGTATGTTTTTAGGACTCCCCCCCCCTCCCCAACAAACAAACACATCGCCAGTTTTGGTTTCGGAGGCAATATTAACTTAGCCCTCCTTCTGAGTGCCTTTCATTATCCACCATCTTTGAATTAGATGTGCTTCGGGCTGACAACCGGCAACTACAAAGCAGAATTATCCACGTGCATTGTTATAGCTTCGAGATCTTCACGTAAACATATTTTTTTACAGTATCATGGACTATCTTTACACCTCAATAACTATTTTGCGTAGTTCATAGCTACTATTTTACATTATTTAGTGTGCCTTTTAATATTTTTTTTTCTCAATTTTCTTTCTTTTTTTTTGTTTATTTTCCTTTAACGGGTTTTTCTGAGTTTTCCCTAAGGGAATAAACATTAATAATATCACNTTCTTTTTTTTTGTTTATTTTCCTTTAACGGGTTTTTCTGAGTTTTCCCTAAGGGAATAAACATTAATAATATCACTGAAGTATTATTGAATGTGATAATTTGCGTGCAAAGCAGCATTAGACTACTGAGCTTTCCTTCTTCGAGCTACGTTCCTCTTAAATGCTGAAAACCCTCTTTCTGCTCACCAGCTAACATCCGATATGCTATATAAACTCTATATATATTATATCCCAATTTTTAAGCCTGCCTCACGCGCCCCACTAAACAAGTGAAATACTAAACTAATAAAACATTTTAAAAATAGTATTGGAATGGTTTAGTTCAAAGGATAACTATTAAAAGCATGTAAATTTACAGAATATTAAAAATTTTATCTCTCACATGTTTTACTCAATTTGCGGCCCTGATTTGGTCCGCCCTTGGGCCCGGAGCCAGTGAGCCCGTACACAGGATACATCTAGACCGATAAACTTGAAATGCAGGTTATTAAAGGAGGAAGGGGGAGGTGAAAACATACATGGCCTAAAGTGAATCCTACGGGCGGTACACTTTGTTGAAGTTGGACCGGAAACACCAGTTTATTACCAACATTGGAGACAATTTTTAAGATGGAACAATAACTGTCTTGATAATTTGTACCGGGACGAAGATCTGTAAACACGACAACACCTGTCTGTCGATGCCATCAAATTATTTCATTGAAATAATCGCGGTTAGTACCCTTATTTCGACTTACATCTCCATGACCCTGTAGCATATTTGGGGTTTAAAAAATGGATTACTAACCCGCATCTCCAGTATTTGTAATAAACTAGTTATTCAGATCCGACTTCAAAGATATGTACCGCCCTTAAGAATCCCCTTGAACCATAGGCCGTATATGTTTTTTAATATTTTTCAGTGATTAACCTGCAGCTCAAGTTCGTTGGTGTAAGCTAGACACAGCCTGTATTACAAGAGGGTCTGCCGGCTTCTCAGCACGCACGGCCTCCGAAGAGCCGACCCTGAACGAGAAGTCAAGGACTGCGATGGAGGCACGCCAACGTGTGATCCGACCTTAACTACACACGCTTCTCCACGGCCGGATATCCTTCATGTTAGGCGCTCCGTGCACATTATCCGCCCCTTCAGCTAAACCCGCGTGTCGGGGTGCGATGCGCCTAACGTTCTACGCTCCGTAACGTCTAAGTGCTTCGTCGACTCTAGCTACAAGTTGCCAGCACACAAACACCTAACTAAAGTAGTATATCTGTTACACTTTTACATAACTGGCGTCCGTGTAATTATTTACAAACGTAAAGGTCATTGTAAGTACAGAACTGCGCATACTAAGTAGTGGCAAAAGTACGGACTGTCACGCACTGCATTAAATAAAGGTTTATATAAAAATTACCAGCGTAAGAAACTACTCCCTAATCCCTAACTTCATAACGGCAATAAAAAACTGACTATCTTATGGAATCATTATTAAAAACAGTCCTTCAATTCTCAGCAAAAATCAACACATTAATTAAAAAAAAACCCTGCACTTATTTAGAGAGAGCCACTGCATTTAGAAACAAAACATTAAGAGTTGGAGTTTATCAAACTGTGAACCACCATTTATACTTTCTCGTGTTAGCAGGCACTACGCATGGCGTGACGAGCCAATATATTATTTTCATCTCAGGGCTGATTCGTGTTTGTTTCTTGGGCAGTGTTATTGATTATGAAGTTTAACATTATTTCATGCAACAAACACATTCGAAAGGATGCGAATCTTAAACATAGCACATTAAAAACTACTTACAAAAAATTTCACTAACGAATATTCGTAATATACAAGTGGCACGCAGTATTGGATTCCATATCCACTTAACACAAAGAAGACTGTACTACCAACATCAAAATTTAATAATATAAACGGGAAGTATTCAAAGAGGCAAAAAGAGAAAAAAATGTGGGATAAAGGATGTAGAGATTTTTCGCAACCCCTCCCCCTTCCGTAAGTAGTAGGACAACATTATCTTAAGGGGAATCAAGAGCATACATTTTGAAACGATTAAGGAAGTATTACGACGGGGTCCGCCTACTGTTAACAGCATAATATTTTTACACGCAATGAAAGCCAATGAACTCAACTACACACGACTCTTTGTAATTTTGCGCTTTTGTTTACCGGGAACGACGCAGGAAAGCGCTAAAAATGCAATTTTTTAAAAACCAATTTCACTACTTTATTTTCGTTTAATAGATTATATATGATAAGTGTAAGAAGTGGCAAGTGTAGATTAACCAGATTAACGGGGATTTTTTTTTTTTTTACCTTTTCTGAAANTATTTTTACACGCAATGAAAGCCAATGAACTCAACTACACACGACTCTTTGTAATTTTGCGCTTTTGTTTACCGGGAACGACGCAGGAAAGCGCTAAAAATGCAATTTTTTAAAAACCAATTTCACTACTTTATTTTCGTTTAATATATTATATATGACAAATGTAAGAAGTGGCAAATGTAGATTAACAGGATTGACTGTTTTTTTTACCTTTCCTGGAAAAAAAACAGTTGTATTCCCAAAACATTTATTTACTGAGATACGCTTATACGCGCAAACGCTGATTTAACAGACAGCATTATACTAAAGAGTCTGCTTAAAGGTGATCAGTCCCCGCCATATCTTATTTTCAGAATTTTCGCAAAAACCTGCATTATATATTGTTTAGACTTGCGTACTTCGCGTGGTGTGCACTGTAGACAAACTTTTAAATTAGTTTTTCCNAAAAAAAAAACCTTTTAACTCAATAACGTTTATTTATTACTCGAAATAGATTTTACGGTACTGCCAACGTTATATCAAACTGTGAACCACCATTTATACATTCTCGTGTTAGCAGGCACTACGCATGGCGTGAAGAGCCAATATAATTATTTTCATCTCAGAGCTGGTTCATGTTTGTTTCCTGGGCAGTGTTGTTGATTATGAAGTTGAAAATTATTTCATGCAACAAACACCTTTGAAAGGATGCGAATATTAAACATAGCACATTAAAAACTACTTACGAAAAATTTCAAAATAATATTCGTAATATACAAGTGACACGCAGTATTGGGTTCCATATCCACTGAACACAAAGAAGACTGTACTACCGACATCAAAATTTTATAACATAAACGGGAAGTATTCAAAGAGGCAAAAAGAGACAAAAATGTGGGATAAAGGATGTAGAGATCTTTCGCAAACCCCCATAAGTAGCAGGACAGCATAATCTTAAGGGGAATCAAGAGCAAACATTTTGAAACGATTAAGGAAGTATTACGACGGGGTCCGCCTACTGTTAAATGCAGAATATTTTTACACGCAATGAAAGCCAATGAACTCAACTACACACGACTCTTTGTAATTTTGCGCTTTTGTTTACCGGGAACGACGCAGGAAAGCGCTAAAAATGCAATTTTTTAAAAACCAATTTCACTACTTTATTTTCGTTTAATATATTATATATGACAAATGTAAGAAGTGGCAAATGTAGATTAACAGGATTGACTGTTTTTTTTACCTTTCCTGGAAAAAAAACAGTTGTATTCCCAAAACATTTATTTACTGAGATACGCTTATACGCGCAAACGCTGATTTAACAGACAGCATTATACTAAAGAGTCTGCTTAAGGGTGATCAGTCCCCGCCATATCTGATTTTCAGAATTTTCGCAAAACCCTGCATTATATATTGTTTAGACTTGCGTACTTCGCGTGGTGTGCACTGTAGACAAACTTTTAAATTAGTTTTTCCNCCTGCATTATATATTGTTTAGACTTGCGTACTTCGCGTGGTGTGCACTGTAGACAAACTTTTAAATTAGTTTTTCCCGTCCACTCTTTGTGGACGCCATGTTGTCTAAACAGACAATTGAACAAACCAGTGTTAGTTGTGCACAATACGGTGTCGGCGCGTGCTGTTTCGTTGTGCGCGATCGTTTTAACGCCGTCGTAATTAACTATCTAGTATACACAGTCCATTATCGCAGTCACGTGACAACGTCTGTACAACTTCTGCAATTGGTATAGCTCGACTATTCTGGTTAGTTGAACTGCTGTAGTAGTCTGTTAAAAAGTAATAAATGCAGTTAAAACTTAACAATTTGATAATGAGAAGTTTTTATGTATGCTGTGTAGAGCTTNTGTTAAAAAGTAATAAATGCAGTTAAAACTTAACAATTTGATAATGAGAAGTTTTTATGTATGCTGTGTAGAGCTTAACATTTCGTTAAACCAATTCAAATGTAAGTTATGGCGAAGTATGGCTAAATCCAAAAAGGCGGGGAGGAACTGATCCCCATTTAACTTTGAGTTGCTGCGGTAAGAATTCGCTTCGTTTGCTGGAGCTGCGAGGGGTAGATGTTTTTCCAGGAGGCGAGCGCGGCCAAGAAATGCAAGGGAACGAAATCAGGCGACCAGCCCGGGGAGGGTCGTGGGAAATGCAGCACGCTGGCTGGCTCTTTCCACCGGGAACGGCGCGCCCCGACACGCAACGCCGCCCCACGCGGTTCCAGGGGGGAGGAGGTGCTATCTTATCGCGCACTTATTGTGCGGCGTGTTTAACCCCGGCAGCCGCACAAAAGCCTCCTCTGTGCAGGTAGTTTGAGAGGGGCGGGGGAAGGCTGGCGCCTCGCGGCTCCACAGCTGCTTGCAGCAGCCTCGTCGGGCTCCTAGCCGCCTCGTAAACCACCACCGCTGAAAACGTGCCACCACCCTCACCTTTATCGCTGTTCGACCCGCGCTCAAGGCGGCGAGTTCCGAGGCACTCGGCCTGAGCCTGAGTTGCCAACTTTCCTCACAGAAATTACCAGTTTGTAACCTTGGTCTTTTCAAATTAATTTTACACAAATATATAATAAAACATTTGNTTCCTCACAGAAATTACCAGTTTGTAACCTTGGTCTTTTCAAATTAATTTTACACAAATATATAATAAAACATTTGTTTTCGAAGCGTGAAATATTATCTATTGCCGTCGTGTCAAAAATTGAAACAGTTAAAATTAAAGACAAACATTTCCTATCTGAATGCGAAATAATTTAAAAACATATTTAATATACATTAGCAGAAATGCGCAGTACTCTCTTGCTGTATATATGGATACTTCAAGTACTTTTGAAGTGTAGAGTAGGGTGGAGTGAAAAAATCATTTTTCGACAATTGTAATGGAATACCCGGGGAAAGTTGTGGGTAGGCTTCATNTTCTTTTTTTTTGTTTATTTTCCTTTAACGGGTTTTTCTGAGTTTTCCCTAAGGGAATAAACATTAATAATATCATTGAAGTATTATTGAATGTGATAATTTGCGTGCAAAGCAGCATTAGACTACTGAGCTTTCCTTCTTCGAGCTACGTTCCTCTTAAATGCTGAAAACCCTCTTTCTGCTCACCAGCTAACATCCGCTATGTTATATAAATCCTAGATATATTATATCCCAATTTTTAAGCCTGCCTCACGCACCCCACTAAACAAGTAAGTGAAATACTAAACTAATAAAACAACATTTTAAAAACAGTATTTGGAATGGTTTAGTTCAAAGAAAAAATATTAAAAGCATGTAAATTTTCCGAATATTTAAAATTATATCTCGCACATTTTTTACTCAATTTGCGGCCTCAATTTGGTCCGCCCCTANGGGGGGGGGAGGTGAAAACATACGACTTATGGCCTAAAGTGAATCCTACGGGCGGTACACATGGTTGAAGTTGGACCGGAAACACCAGCTTATTACAAACGTTGGAGAAAATTTTTAAGATGGAACAGTAAGTGTCCTGATGATTTTTACCGGAACGAAGATCTGTAATCACAACACCTGTCTGTCGATGCAATCAAATTATTTCATTGAAATAATCACGGTTAGTACCCTTATTTCGACTTACATCTCCATGACACTGTAGCATATTTGCGGTTTAAAAAATGGATTACTAACCCGCATCTCCAGTATTTGTAATAAACTAGTTCTTCAGATCCGACTTCAAAGATATATACCGCCCTTAAGATTCCCCTTGGACCATAGGCCGTATATGTGTTTTAATATTTTTCAGTGATTAACCTGCAGCTCAAGTTCGTTGGTGTACGTTAGACACAGCCTGTATTACAAGAGGGTCTGCCGGCTTCTCAGCACGCACGGCCTCCGAAGAGCCGACCCTGAACGAGAAGTCAAGGACTGTGATGGAGGCACGCCAACGTGTGATCCGACCTTAACTACACACGCTTCTCCACGGCCGGATATCCTTCATGTTAGGCGCTCCGTGCACATTATCCGCCCCTTCAACTAAACCCGCGTGTCGGGGGTGTGCGATGCGCCTAACGTTCTACGCTCCGTAACGTCTAAGTGCTTCGTCGACTCTAGCTACAAGCTGCCAGCACACAAACACCTAACTAAAGTAGTATATCTGTTACACTTTTACATAACTGGCGTCCGTGTAATTATTTACAAATGTAAAGGTCATAGTAAGTACACAACTGGGCATATTAAGTCGTGGCAAAAGTACGGACTGTCACGCACTGCATTAAATAAAGGTTTATATAAAACTTACCAGCGTAAGAAACTACTCCCTAATCCCTAACTTCGTGACGGCAATAAAAAAACTGAATATCTTATGGAATCATCATTAAAAACAGTTCTTCGATTCTCAGTAAAAATCAACACATTATTAAAAAAAAAAAAAAAAAACCTGCACTTATTTGGAGAGAGCCACTACATTTAGAAACAAACCATTAAGCGTTGGTGTTTATTTTCCATCTATTCTGAACATAAAATCATTTTTTAAAGTTAATAGTTCTAATAACTAACACTTATAATTATGACACGATAAATTTCTTAAAAATTATACAACAGGTGAAAAAGGAACACCTGCCAGGCGACCAGTAATCTATATATTTACCAACTATTCATTCCCTACATAAATGTTTACGCGTTTGACTTCACACACAATCACATTAGGAGAGACTATAACCCGCCTCACAAGGAACCATTTACAATTGTACACATATAAAATTATAAATGTACATAAAACCCGAATTTTATAAGGGAAAGGAAATTTCAAAAAACGATAACCGTCTTCCGCACATGGGGAAAAAAACCCCCTTCAGTTACGAGTCAAAACAGTTTCACTAAGAATTCATGACATAAATTCACCTCCAAAGAGATTTAATAGCACCATGCTAGCAGAACAAAAAAAATGTTAAGCGAC
>NQII01000118.1:612355-624484 GCA_002778355.1 Clitarchus hookeri
CTGAGCCTGAGTTGCCAACTTTCCTCACAGAAATTACCAGTTTGTAACCTTGGTCTTTTCAAATTAATTTTACACAAATATATAATAAAACATTTTTTTTCGAAGCGTGAAATATTATCTATTGCTGTCGTGTCAAAAATTGAAACAGTAAAATTAAAGACAAACATTTCCTACCTGAATGCCAAATAGTTTAAAAACATATTTAACATACATTAGCAGAAATGCACAGTACTCTCTTGCTGTATATATGGATACTTCAAGTACTTTTGAAGTGTAGAGGTTCGCAAAACTTCGCTGACGAGGCGGCCAAACCGTTTCGTTATTCCTAAAAGAGAGAGCTCACAAGACTACATATTAAAAGATCATCATATACAATAAAATAAGTAAAGGTTCTAGGCCAGGGCGTCTGCCCTATAAATACCGCCGCATCCGGAGGGTCGGCAGTTTGTGACAGCCATCTGACGAAGTGCGGAGAATGGTGAACTAATAACGGGGCGTCGAGGGGCTTCGAAGAAAAGGGATTGGGGGGTCAACGAGTGAGCGAGTGAGCGTGCGTCGGCGACGAACGAGAGAGTGCGGCGGGAGGGTTATTCGACGACTGGAGGACGAGTTATCCAACTAGTGGAGGGCTACTGCGTGTGGGAGCGCCTGGGCCGATCTAGAACATTCCTGACAGGGTAGACTGGTGATATCTGGATTGAAAGAAGGTGGAACTGAAAAGGACGGGTGATAAAAGAGACTTGGCGGTAAATACTCTGTCAGATATCAAATATGTTATTTCTAATAGCAATCCAATATGAGTTAATAAACGGGTTATAGAAACTGATTTTAAGTATTCCATTGTATTAATTTCAATTTGATGACGGATGATTATGTAAATATTTACTGTGAATGGAAAGTGATAGCAATTGGTGCCAATATATTAAATATAGAATACTATTTTGTGGATTGTTTATAAACAATTTAAGAAATTATTAGCTTATTTAATTTAATTAAGATGTTTATTCCATAAAGAACCTGGCTACGGCCAGAGGAAGAAAAATTGTAAAACTATACTCAGGGTAAATGAACAATCCTGAAGACACGAAAATGCGATAATTTCATAGTGAAAATTACAGAACATTTACAGAAATCGATAATTGCCGGAACTGTGTCGCAAATGTGAAATTTGGCAGCACGCCATGTTGTGGAATCACCAGATCTGGTGAGAAAATCACACAGTTGGCAACTCTGCCCGTGCTTCCCTTTCATGCTCGCGTCCTGGCTACGCCCCTCGCTACATTAAGTACCACGATTTAACTTTTTTAATCAACATTTAACTTTTCTAATCACTCGCCGATGCGGTTGCGATAGCGTAAGGAGTGTCTGTAAGAACACACTTAAATGTGATTAAGTAGAATTTCTTCGATACTACAACTGAAGGAGATAGGAAATTACGGTCTTTCGCGACTGGATCAAAATAACTGTTACATTACCGCCACAAACTGCAAACTGTTGAGGATTTCTTAGAGTAACTTCCAGTCTATGAAGTTATTTTATAAATGCAATGTGTACTCTGTAGCCATTGCATGTAAAATACGTCAAATATTAGAAAGTCAGATGCCAGTAAACGTATTGTCTTGCGTACAAAACAAACAGGAAAATAAATCTGTACTACACAATGATAATAAATAACACAGAAGATAAACATAATGTTTAATAGGAGTAAAGCTGGGCGGGGATAAGCGAAAAAAAACCAACGTATTGTGCAACCCAAAAGAATCTCCACTGTGTTGTTCACAGCGCTGATTCAATATCGCCGTTTGCATATGTTTATACTGTCGTGCACGGGGTTTAAAACACACCCAGTACTTGCTGTTTAAGTCGTGCGGCTGAACTATATCCGATTTCTACAGTCTTTGTGTTTCTATCCTTGCGCTTTCATTTAGAACTTTAGCTACTGTAATGACAACATCTAATGTACCCCACATAGGCCTAATATATGCGGTTTACGTTTCTGCAATTGCAAACGATTCCGAACAGTGTGCATATCACTACATTTCAGAAATCTGGATGGATGATCAATATTTTTATAATAAAAAAAAACGTCTAAAATTAATTGTGCAGAGCGCATATTTCTTCAAAATTCAATACTTAACGACACGACAGGTATATTTCCAATGTGACTGCTTGGATTTACAGCACGAAAGTTAACTCACGTGACACTGCGAGTAGAATTTATCTGAATCATTCAGAAGGCGCTGACAAACTAAGCTAGTATCAAAAGCGGTGGACAGGCAGGACATTTTGAAAACATGATGATGACAAAGATTGCATTTATTACAGCTAAGGTATGCGAAGGTGAAATTTTTATAAGTTAAATCCAGTAAATTCCAGAATTTGTTTTTCCTTCCAAGCTGCATATTCGCCACTGTAGGGCAAGCTTGACAAACAATTTCGCTTCTGCAAGATTGCACGCTTTGTGTTTCGTGCCGCACGACACAACGGAAATAGAAATTATTTCTATAACTGCTGGTCGAACGAAAGAATATGCCTGACTTACGTCAGATATAGATTGCATTCCGCTGATTGTTCAGTTTTAAATATCGTGTCGGGGCTGTCGTGCCGTGCTTGCCAGGGCTATGTGATTCTGGCAAAATGTTCTCGGCGACAAAACACATTTGGCAACTTTTGAGGCCGTGATCTCCTAGGATAACAAGGCATTCTCGATTCACAGCCAGGATATCCCTCCGCCTGATGCAAACAAACCTTAACCAAGCCTAGAAAACTACACCAAAAGGACAACGCACCTCATTCGTGCGCACTCAGTGTAATAATATTTTGTATAAGAACTATTTATTACTAGGCATTACCAACACACCTATTTTCTCACTGTTTTTATTCATATTAATTATATATGAAGCATAATTTATAAACGAAATAAAAAATAGCATTTAAATTTAACAAAAAAAAAAAGGTACTTTTATGTTATTTAATGTTAAAAACAAGTATAAAACGCTTGTGATACACAGGTAAGATAACTGGAAAGCAACCAAACACATCAATTATGGAATGATTTTTCAAAGGTTTGATTTAAAAAGTGTGAAGAAACCGTGAATAGACTATACCAAATTATCTTCTGTAAACCATGGAATGTGTTGTTTGTCTTCGAATGAACTATTAAGTTGATATCATAGTAATCCCTTAAGTATGCTCCCGGCACTAATCGGTAATTACAAAAGCAATAAAAAAAATAATGTTCATAGAAGCGAACTGGAAAGTTGTCTACTATCAATTTTTTTTTGTGAAAGGAAATTGTGTACGATAAAATAAAATAACAGCACGTACTCGCAAACTACATTGACAAAAAATNTTTTTTTTGTGAAAGGAAATTGTGTACGATAAAATAAAATAACAGCACGTACTCGCAAACTACATTGACAAAAAATGTTTAAAACTAAATTGTACATAAAGAGAACACTGTTACAAGAAGCATGTAAATAAGATGATAAAGGAAACACCGATTTCAAGTTATGGTTGATTATCCCAAACACAAAAGAAACATTCAAGCGCGTAGGAAATAAAGAAAAAGGGGGAAAAGAAAATGTGAAAGGGGTGGGTAAAAGACGGCACAAATTTAAAAAAAAAAAAAAAAAAAAAAACGTTTCTTACAACTGCAAAAGTCTTAACGCTAGGTTTTCGTGCGTATAGGCTGGTCAAGGTAAACTGAGCACTTTTGAAAACTCTGCCTAAGATTTACTTGTATGCACATTTTGTATTCTTCCACCGCATGTAAAATAACCACCACCATGAACCTGATAATCTTATTCATACGTCAGACAAGTGAAACTGTAAACTTATTAGATTTGCTGATTCTTACACTTATAAGCACAAGAAAAAAAATGAAAGTAACATTAATAATTTCCGTATTCACAAAATGTTTACGTAACGTGAAGACATGGTACAATTTTCCTTCAGACGTTACAAACATGCCAATCAGCGTGCTCGTTAAAATACATGCAGGCAGAGGCACGCAACTGCAAAAAGGTTGATTTCAAAAGTTGTCAATTAACTGTGAACAGCGCATAGTAAAAAAAATACTGGCGACATTACTCAGGGGTAACTAATGGCAGGGTAGATAATTTGGTTTTACAGGAATATACATTTTCTACCTCAATTCCTTTGTGAAGTTCGTATGAGTCAGAAACGGCGGTTTCAGTAATCTCTGATGACTAAACGTGTACGCAAAAAGAGGCCTGGTAGGATAAAGAGGCCGTCACTTACCGTTCGCCGATAAAGCCCTCACGGGTGCTATCAGAGAGAGAGAGAGCCCCCTAGGGGAGTGGGGACAAGCGGGTGGGGTCGTCGCCCTCCAGCCAGCCAGGGCTGCCAATACTCACCTGCAACAACAAGAACAAGGAAATGAGAGCGCCGTCGTAGTCGTCGGCGCTGGGCGCGAGTAACCGCGCCGCAATTTCACACTCCGCTGGCCGCGGCGAGCGATCCGCCCCTCACAGCACCAGCCACTGCACCACCAGTGACATCACCCAGGGGGCCGCGATGGCGTTGCAGCTGCTAGAGCGCTCGCCTCCCACCTGGCCGAACCGGGTTCCATTCCCAGCGGGGTCGCCTCCTGGATTTTTGCACGTAGGGATCGTGCCGGTCGATGCCACTGGTCGGCGAGTTTTCTCCAGGATCTTCCGTTTCATCTTGCCCTTGCATTCCGGCGCTGCTTCAATCTCGCCTCACTTCACCCTCATCGGCTCTCAAGACGTTGTTGAGAGCCGCCCAAATCTCTCAACTCAACTACGTCACCAATACAACTGTTAAAGTCGCATGGTTAAGAGTGATGAATGCGTTCGTTTACATTTGAAGTTTCACAAGACACGCCTTTTTATACGAATAAAATACTCAAACTAAAAAATATTCTAGTCACATTAAAAACGAGGTCAGAGAAAACGTACAATCATCACAAAGCACTTACATATATAAACGGTGCACTAGCCTCAAATCCTATCCACGTTGTTTTTATAGTGATAGGGGCAGAAAAATAGTCCAATTTTGGAACACTAAGTGTGGCTACCGAGCAGCTCGCATGAGCTCTCTATCCCTACTTTACACCCGCTTGACTATAACCACTGGCCGTAAAACTTACGGTAGAAGTAAAGAGGCATCCAATGAAGCACTGAAACCAACTGTCCAATGCGCAGAACTCACTGAAAAGTAGTACACTCTGTAGTTCATTCAAGGTTACTTCCTACTTTTCTGAAGTCCTGCTTAAGTTCTACTTCCAGGATATTCCTCCGCCTCATGCAAACAAAGCTTAACTACGTCTAGAAAATTACAGCAAAGGGACAGCGCACCGCATTCGTACGCACTCAGTGTAATAATATTTTGTATAAGAACTATTTATTACTAGGCATTACCAACACACCTATTTTCTCCCAGTTTTAATTCATATTATTTATTAACGAAATATGATAAGTAGAATAATTATCTACGTTTGGGCACAAGGGGATAGCGGATCGGAGCGTCAAGAGCCGTTCATGCTCTGTCATTCCGGTCGGTCGGTCGGCCGCCATGTTGTGACGTCATCCAACCACCATACTGGATCTGGGTGACCTCGACCTTGACCAATGACCTTGACACGGACCCCGTGCCCATGACCTTGGATGACAGTGACACCAAAAATTTCAAAAAATGGCAGAAAAATCATAAAATAAAAATATATAAACAAAAAAAATTTAAAAAAATTTAAAAAAAATTATTTAATGATGTACATGTAGGAGGCCCGGGGTTATATTACAGGTGAATCTACTAAGCTCCCGACACGACCGACCCTCGCCAGGTCGGCCAGTGTCCATCTTGTCAGCCATGTTAGATAGCGATTAACTTCTACCCGTGACATTGCACCTTTACCCCGTTAACCTTTCACATTAAACCCAAAAAAATTCAAAAACATTCCCAAAAAATTCCAAAAATCCCAATGTTTCTCATTGGTTGATTACTTGGGCTCGCTTCACTCCAAAAAATGTTTTTATTGGTTAATTACTCACGCTCGTTCGACCCGCCACCAATGATTCTCATTGGTTAATTAGTCAACAGACCTTCACCTTCCACACCTTTGCTCATTCCGTCGTATGCAGCAATCTTATTTTTTCGTTGTCATTTGTTTTAATTTTCAACACCTAGGTGCCGCTACTGTATTAATTATCTATTTCGTCACCAGAGGAGCAGTCGATTTAGCCACCATGTTAGTTGTTGACCTTGACCTTACCATAATGACATTAAATCGAAAAATCGAAAAAAAAATTGCAGTCCATACAATTGTCAATTACTAGCTGGTCATACCAAGGTACCATACCGACTAACAATACTAATTAACGACCAACTACACCCAAGACCGACTCCGCCAAATAGAGACCCTTGTCCACAAAAAAGACAGACTCCACCAAAGAAAGGCCGACTCCATTCAAGAAAGATCGACTCCATCCTAGAAAAACCGACTCCACCCAAGAGTTGTTCCTGACGAGACTGACTTCACACAAGAATAGCTCCTGACGAGACCAGTTCCTACAAACCGGATGGACCAACGTGCCATACCACCCACCTATACAAACAAACGTTCATGGAAAATTTAGAAAAAAAAATAGTCTTCTAATAAGATTCTTGTAGCTAACCTCTTCGCAGAATCTTCGCAAAACATTTCTACCAGAGCTGACCATACCAAAGAGTCATACTAACTTACCAAGCCAACTTACCAGACCAACTGACCAAGCCAGCCAACTGGTTGCAAAATTTTCCTCAAAAATATTCCCCTCATTTCATTTGTTCGCCATATAGAACTCAGTCGATTTTAAACGACGCGAGTAAGGCATAATATTTCAAATCTAACTTAAGTCCTGCTACTGCATGCACTCACATAAATTTGTTCTAAGAGACTCTCCAATTGATTGTTTACACTACTGAATTAATAAGTCTTTCAGAGAAGCAGAAGGGACTGTATAAGAAATTATACACACATTAATATATATTATTTATTCACTTACCATATAAATTCTATCTTTATAATTATTTTGAACATTCCATCTTTACATTTCTCATGTTTACAGATCGTGGATAGTGGCCAACAGTCTCATCTGATAAAACACCAATTCTTCAGTTCATCGATGATTGAAGATATCTCAACAATGCGTGAGAGATCCCCGCGTTTTTGCAGGTAAATCAGATATCTGAGTATATCAAAAAGTTAATTAGGGTCTTCGGGAAATATGTAACGAGCGTTATTGACGCCTTCTTCCTTTTCTTCACACCACTCGTCGAAGGAAACTCGTAGGTGAAATGTGTGGGAACATAGAGAGAATCATCATCCTTCTCTTCAGATACTTAATCAACACTGTCTTCATAGTTATTATCATCAATGCTGTCTTCATGATCGTCTTCACCTCATGTTTCATCCTGAATATCAAGTTTACTTTTCTTTTTAGGGGTCACACAGTCATCATCAGTATTTAGAACTGACGACTGTTTTTTTTTAGTTCGTCGATTTCACGCGAACGTCTTGAAATATACATTCCACACATACTGAATCTACCAAACCTCCTAGGTCTCTCATTCCGTCATTAGTATCGACTGTCCCGTCATAATCGTATGTGGAATCAAAACTCATCGATGCAGCAGTGGGTATTGACATCACTTGCTGGCTCTCAGAAGACGAATCCTTGCAGTTCGTGATGTGGTTCTTCAATGCATCATCTTACATAAAATGCATGCGCCCATTGTCATAATGCTTCATTGCGCGAAAAGGACTCTTCATAAAGGCGGTTGTCTCATGTCTCCGAGCATGACAGCTTTTGTTGAAGATCTTTTCACAGTAGCAACACTGTTTTACATGTAATTTTTCAGCAGTAGAAGAAGGTACATCCATACAGGTAAACTCTACAGTAGACTTCGTACAATCATTGGCTTGCATCATCTTCAAAAAAAAATCTGAAGTCCCCTCCACAGCGGCAACATGTGTATCACAAAAACATAAGCACATTACACAATTGTGTTTCAAACGCCTAGGGCGAAGTTGTATTACGATAAATAAACAGACATATAATTAACTTAGTCATAAAAACAGTTCACGATGAAAACATATAAATTTCGCACGTCCAATATTTGCACACAAACACACACCGGGCCAGCGTAACGACCACGAAAAAGAGACACCCTTTCACACTCAGCGATTAACAACACACATTACAGTATATTTATTACTGCCATGGAAAAACAGAGTTATCACAACATCACAACATCGCAACTTGCCTAGGTAGGTTTAAAAAACATGTGTACATACTTGATGTGGTAATATGAAGTATTTTTTACAACAAGAAAAATATAAACAATTCGTTTCGCAACAGCAATACGCCATGTCATGTCGCCAATCACCACTTCTGCCACCTTCGGATTTATAACCAAACCTCCCACCATCACATCCAAATATATTATAATAAGTATTGAAACATTAAAATATCTTTTCAGTTGTAAATTACAAATTCAAGAATCATTATTTTTGCTGTAATAAGTATGAAATATGCAAAAATTGAAAACATTTATAATTGTCCTGCTTCTACTAGCAGTGCGAAACTTCCCGAGAGAGAGAGAGAGAGAGAGGGAGAGAGAGAGAGAGCTAGCAAGCGAGAGAGCGAGAGAGAGCGAGAAACAGACAGAGAGGGTGACAAGCTCCGCTCCCCCAACAATTTCTTACTCGGTCGAAAAAAAAAAAACATCATGTCACTAGGGCCTACGCACCGTATTTTGCGCTGATGTTTTTAACTGTAACAATAAAATGTGTTTCCATCAGGGGTACCTAGAAATATAAATATTTAAATAGGCAACATTTAATTTACAAATAGCATACCAAAAAAACTTGGTTAAAACAATATTTTAACTGTGAACAATTTCTTACTAGTCGTTGCCAAAACATCACTGCTCTCATTGTTTTTAATTCGTATTGAGTAATAAATAAAAATTACACGTTATAGAAAACACTAAGGTAGTGTTTCATTTATTCCAAAATATAATACTACTAAAGTTAATCAGTGTTATATACTTGTTTTAAAACACCCAAAGAAACTGTAAATGAACTACACTATAATTATTTTCATAAACACCGTTCACTGTGCTTTTCGTAGAAAGGCTGTACATAGGAAAGATCGAACGCTATAGGATGTTCTGATTCTTCTGAACAAATTTCAAGTACCGACTCGATAAGCAAACTGAATCGCACAGTGCAGGTGTTTTCCGAACGATCGACCGTTCAGCCTCTTCGACACGCGACGGTTAAAGTTACGCCTCAGTAATCGCGGCCAACGAGGCCTCAATTAAAAAATTGATTTGTCTCGGTCAGTACAGTCAAAGCGGATTCTCTCAAACTACGCTTTAACAGCCATCTTCCAAGCGGTTCCTCATACAAACTGCGATGATCAATGAAGAACAGCGCAGGTTAGCGTGGAAAGATTTGGGAGGTCTTGAAAACCGACGAGGGTAAAACGAGGCGATTATGGAGCAGAGCTGGAATGCAAGGACGGGGGAAACTGGAGATCCCCGAGAAAACCCGCCGACCAGCGGCATCGTCCGGCACGATTCCCACATGCGGAAATCGAACCCAGTTAGCCTAAGTGGGAGGCGAGTAGTCAAACCACTACACCACTGCGGCCCCGCGCAGGTTGGAGATTGGCACCGGCCAACACTGTGCTCAAAGCTACGGCGTTCCATTACCTTTCACAGAAAGCAATAATCGACCTCTTCTTCCACCCTCCCCCAAATTAATTTATATTGAGTACACCAAAAATACGAAGAATAACTATCTCCTGATGTTGTGAAGTTGTGTGGTTGCAGTATAACAAATCAGCAGTATAATAGTGCAAGATCTTAGCTAAAATACGACTCGATATGTTACTGCGTATGCGACCACGCATAACGGACTAATCCACAACCAGTGTAATTTTTTTTTTACATAATGTGCTTTTAGAGATATCACTTTTACTTCAATTTAGTATTACCAATGTTTAAAACTAGTGAATATGCAGAAACAATTGCACACTATGTAGATATATGTGCGATTACTGCATATAGAAAAAATTTACTACGCATTTCATACGGAATGTAATTGAAAACAGAGAAGCGGCTTAAGTTCACCACAAAAATAAGAACCAGAAACATACTTCCAACTTGCAGTCTAAACTGTCTCCTAAAGGTGGCGTGCACGTCTGAATCTGGTGCTGAAACAGGATCACGCTATATTGAAGCTATTTCAAAAAATTCTTAAAATGGAAAACTCTGACTATCTGGATATGACTGAACAAAGATCAACCGCTGCTAAACTTGTGGCTGCCATTAGATCATTTCAATAAAGTAACCGCGGTTTCCACTTTTATTTCGCATTAAATTTCGTAACTCAGGAGCGTTTGACGGGATGTCAAAATGTCTGCATGTCGGCATGTCAGAATCAACGGAAATGATTGGCCTGCCTACTAATTTTCTAAGTAATTAAATTTTAATTAGACCATAGTGAGTGTACGCCCACAAGTTAACAAAAAAAATTGTTTTATGGGTCAAAACAGGCCACGGCAGGTATTCGTCCCACATTTATGTAAATTAAATTAATAATATATTGTGTATTATAAAAATACTGAGTGTATATATTATATTACATGTAAAATTATAAAAATTAATTCTAAAATATGCATTACTTTCCTAATTATTTTTACCCAGATGACAAAATAAAAGATCCTAGAAATTGATACAATAAAATACCTGAAAGTGAGCTTTCTTGTGGACGTTTTATACACGTGGCCCTATGTTATGCTACTCTATCCCCTGAAGTGTATTGTCTGCATCCGCCGGTAAATTGCGCGCAATTCTTAGTAAGGTTACGGTAGTAATACATTACATTTTTCAACATGCTAATAAGGAATAGATACGAAAAAAACTTTTGTGTGGGGTGTTTCATACAGCTGGTAAAAACATATTTTTAGGTCATTCAAAACAACACCAAGACATGGCTAATGTTCAAGGGGAAAAAAAACTTATAAATCCAAAATTAATCTTTATTGATAAACATAAAAAAAGGGCACGTGTCTTGCTTGGGCCATTAAAAAAAAATTGTCACAAAATTTCAGCCCGAAAAGAAAAAAAAAACATTAAAACACAAGCATCGCAGATTGGCACGAGAGTGAGATTTTTTGTATTACTACGTCTAATACGCTCTCGTCAGTATACCCACTGTGCTTTCCAATCACTAAAATGGAACGCAAATAAAGGAGAAATTTGAGCGGCTCTTAACAAAGGGGTATTGAGATCCGATAAAGGTGAAGCGATGCGAGTATGGAGCAGGGCCGGAATGCAAGGGCGAACTGAACGGAAAATCTCCCGAGATCCCGCACGATTCCCACGCGCAAAAATACGTGAGTGACCCAGCCGGGATCCGAACCCGACACCTCTTGGTGAGAGGCGAGCGCTCTAGGCGCTGCAGGCCCGCTGGACCAATCGCCTTGATTCAGGGGTCCTGAGGTTGCTCTCTCAGGTAGAAACGCAGATAGGACCTGAGAGCCAGTAGCAAGCAATTCTAGTGCCGCCTGTCCGGGGCAGGACGGAGCAGCATACTAAATTAGTAAAGTATAGCTACGGCACCGAGGCGGAGACTGCGCAGGAGCTAGCATAAAGGGCATAGTCAGTGTGTTGAAGGCATGGTTACGCATTTGTAATGTGGGTTAGATGGAGGGAGGAGATCGGGAAGGCGGGATGGATGCGCGGAAGGAAACGTGAGCGCAAGCGGCTAGACGGCTCGAATGTTCGCTGCCGAACGGTTTTCCCCCTCCACGGCGTAACGGTCCGCGCAGCGCCGTTCGTTCGTAAACGACACTAAAATCGATGGAAAAGGGGAGCACGATCGCGGGGAAAGATGTACGCAGCCTATGTTTACGATTTAGTTTCAGCGCCTCTAGCGACCAAACGAGGAAACTGCGGGGACATAAAAAAAATACCATAGTAATAATTAACGTTACTATATATATATATATACGAGGAAACTGCGGGCGGACATAAAAAAAATTACCACAGTAATAATTTACGTTACTATATATATACATATGTATATATATA
>NQII01000118.1:624856-639920 GCA_002778355.1 Clitarchus hookeri
CTTCCCGTTCCGGGCGCTGCTCCATACTCGCCTCGCTTCACCCCCATCGGATCTCAAGACCTCGCAGTCCAAACCACTCCACTCCAATTTAAATGAAAAGCAGAACCAAGATGCGTCCATAACGTAAACATTACTTTGAAAGATGAGTTTACAATATGAACCTCCTTCCAGGAACTGTACGCCAAAAATAAATACTCCAGCTCCCGGGAAGACGACGCTAAGGTTGGTTTATTTATTTACTACTTCGGTGAAAATAAGTCCCAAACACGCGACCAACAACTCACGAAATGTCATTTCATTATCCGTCTACCTGGGGCAATCAACTATAGCCTGTTCGCGGTTTCTGTACACTTTTTTAATTAAACCTTTGAAAAATCACCCCATGTAAGTCGTGTTTCGTTGTTTCCAAAATATGTCATGTATCACAAGCGTTTTACACGCGTGTTAACATAAAATACGTTATTTTTTACTAAGTTTAAATTTTACTTAAATTTTATTTATAAATTATAATATTTTACATTTACAATTAATATAAATGAAAATATTTACGTCCTGCATTAAGAAACGGGAGAAACTTTCAAGACATCCTTACGTGTTCATGCAACTCCTCTTTCGAAATTGCAAATGTTATATGCGAAAGTAAACTGCCTGATAGAGGAGTGACTGTCGCAAGTACGCTCCAAGGAACATCCTTAGTCAACGTGGTTTATCACCGGTCATAAGTATTCATACACTAGTGAACCAACAACGAAATAGGACGTGAGACGATCTTGTACAGCGCGTATCGCCTGACAATTGTTAACTACGCGTGCAGTGGTGTGTGTATCTGGTGCGTTATTCGCGCACCACAAACCGCCTAAATAGGCCCAAAATGTAAAGCAACAATAGCCCAAGAGGCTATTAATAACAGTCGCCACATCGCAGACATAGTTGGAAGAAGTCGTCCGACTATAAAGAGTATTATCAAGCGACATAACGATAGCACAGACATCATAAACCAACAAAGACCTGGTCGTCAAAAATTTACTACCAGAGAGAAGAGGACATACTATTGTAACACATGACGAAAAAAACTCAGAATTACGTACGCTAGCACACCTGCACTTCGGGAAACAGGTTTTCGCAATAACCATCCGCATGCTTTTTAATCGAGTATGGTAGAGAGTCAGGTCACATAGAAAGAAGACAAACACCGGTAAAGCGAACCAAACTAATAACTTAACATTTGCTCAGGACTATATAACTAAAGGTACCTACTTCTGGGACAAAGTGCTTTACACGGGCGAAAGTTCAACGTATTCGATTATGATGGTTGAATGTTGGTGTGTAGAAGGTCCAAAAGTGAGCAATAGCTTCAGAACCTTCAAGCTACTGTAAAACAGTAGTAGTAGTAGTAGTAGTAGTAGTAGTAGTAGTAGTAATAGTAATATTAGTAGTAATAGTAATAATTATTGTAGTAGTAGTAATATTATTAGTGGTAGTAGTAGTGGTAGTAATAGTAGTAGTAATATTAGTAATAGTAGTAGTAATATTGGTAATAGTAGTAGTAGTAATAATAGTAGTAGCAGCCTGGGGGGGGGGTGCATGTCAGTCACGGGGAGTGAGGGAACCATGGATACATTTGTATATTTGGACATGCTGATGAGAAATTTACAAACGAGCGTTGATTTGTTGGATCTTGGGAATTATTATTACTTTCAGCAGAACGACCCTAAACATACAGCAGAGTTTCGTCTTTTGTTACTATAACACACTCCCCACACAATCCAACCCTCACTCATGTCGCCTGACCCTAACCCATTACGGCATCTTCGGAGTGAACTTGAAAAAAATAAAATAATCAATACTACACTAAAAGAGCTACTTTGTGCAAAATGGCGGGAAATTCAGACTGAAATAATCAAGTCTCGTGTACACTCAATGTGAACTAGATTGAAGGCAGCGATACACAAGAGAGGAATGCATACTATGTATTAACAACTATGTTGTTTATTTTCTGTAAAGTGTATACTGTTTTTGTTGTGTATAATCAGTTTTTTCCAGCCTCAAATACGCAAGTTGAGTCTATATATTTGTTTATATTACTACATATATCATTTTCCCGTATGTATCCAAATGCAATTAAACTTTAAAAAATAAATATGAATCGTTCACAAACTCAAATGTCTTACTGTTTTCAAACAGCAGAAATTTGTTATCTTTCTCTCCCAGCTAAAATGCATGAACATTTATATCCATGACTGTATCACTTATATAAACGATATTGTGGGGCCCTCCAGCATAACCGAAGACGGCATTTTCAGGCTTATAGGATGGGTAAATGCAAAACTATAGTTTTCTATCGTATACGATAGAAGTTTGCAATAAACTATGGAAGAAATTTTCCCAAAAAAAAAAAGGCGTGGTTTAATATTCCATAGTTATACGCCAGTACAGTTATTTTCTCGGAAAGCGGTATTATATTATACGCCTGGACCAACGTCGCCCGTATTCTGATTCTTTGTTCTCTCTCTCATGCGATAGCATATATACATATACAAGCACCCAAACACGCAAGTACATCAAAAAGAAGCATTTACCACTTAAAACTTACTCGCTGCAGTGGTTCAATCGAAAGTCGGCAAGCATGCTCTGAATTCCTCAAGACACTGAAAAAAAAAATGGTGGTTTTGCAAAGCCTTCTATTCACCACATACAACACAGCAGCGAAGCGCGCTGGACTGGAGTAATTGACATAATTTGATAATCTAATTTACCTGCAAACATGGGATGCGGTCCCACCTTCTGCCATTAGCTTTTCCGTAGTTTTTTTTTTTTTTGGCGAGCCTTACACGTACTTCGAAAACCAACAAACTACCCACACCATGGCAACCCACGCCATTAAAGAACACCAATATACTACAAACTTAGGTACAAATAGAGCAGCAACATTGACAGGAAATATCAGGCACAATTTATCTAAATATAATATTTACAGTCCGTTTTACAGCAAGCAAAAAGCATGTAGGTGAAATATAATACGGTATTAATTCCAGTCCAGTAGACAAATTAATTCGTAATCTCCCTCTTTGCGTGACGTTATCAAGACTTATACTACCCACTGTGAAAAGAAAAAAAAACATTAAAGCCCTTTCTCTCGTGAGTTTGCCAAGGTCAACCACTTCGCTAACAAAGAACTTGCGCATATTCAGTTTGAGAGTTTGCTGTCGTGTTATCAGGAAAACATGTATACAGCCACTTACAATGACACAATATTTACACAACGAAAAAAACAATACAGCATCACTGCAGCCGTAAAGCAGTGGGAGTTGTAGGACATTAACAATTACACGCACACGCACAAACACACGCATATTTGTATTAACATAGAAGTACCTTATTTTTGGTTAAATTGAGTTAACCTATATTTTGTATATAAATTACACCATTTCATTTTAAGCTAATATGAATAAAGACAGAGCGAAAACGGGTGTGTTGGTAATCGAAAACGGGTGTGTTGGTAATGCCTAGCAAGAAATAGTTTTTATGCAAAAATGTATTGCCCTGAGTGCGCACGAATGCGGCGCGTTGTCCCTCTGGTGTAATTCCCTACGCTTTGTTTGCACGAGGCGAAATAATATCCTGGAAGTAGAACTTTAGCAGGGCTTCAGAAAAGTTAGAAGTAACCGTGGATAGACTATAAAGTTAAGATCCACTTTCGTGGTTGGATGATTTTTAATTCCAGTGCTTCTCAGGTGTCTGCCCAAGAGTCACAGATCGTCAACGACCCAGTAACTTAATTGTGATTGGCCCAGTCGGGTTGAAAATGTCTTCTCACGAAAACACGCGTCCAGTAACGAAAAGGAAGGGGGCAAGTGTGCACGTACATCTATTCGCGAGAAGAAAAAAAAAACACGTAGCTGTAGCTACTTGTGGCGTGGTATCCACCATCGAGTGTGAATGTGTGGATGAAACGGGAGATCCCCGAGAAAACTCGCCGACCGGCATCGTCCGGCACGATTCCCACACGCGAGAGTCCGGGGGCGACCCCACTGGGAATCGAACCCGGTTCGCTGTGGTGGGAGGCGAGTAGTCTAACCACTACATCACCACGGTCCCTCCTCCGTCGAGTACGGATATGATGCCCGGGCTTGGTGTCGCAAATGCGACGCCATGTTTTTGTTTCCTCGGATGCATGACTTTGGATTTTCGTTTTTGTGTAGATATGTCAGTCAGGATAGTTATGTACCAAACAAAAAATTAGAGTAAAAAGTAGGCATTCAAATATCTTTGCTCTAGTTAATGATATAACCTATTTGTGATAGTAATTACGTAAATTCTTGCAAACATTTATTATATTGTCTGTTACAAATTTATTGAATTATTTACTTTTTGGGCAACGTTTAACTAGTGAAATTTGTAAATTGTAAAGCAAGTTTTAAATAATGTCTCATTTTTTCTGTTTCTATGTATTTGTAGTATGTTTTGGACTTACTTATTACTGTGTCTACTCAAAAGTCCACAAACTTAGTTTGATAATGCTCATTTGAGCGTTTGTTGATGAGCAGTGAAGAAAGCGTTTGTACCGGTCGCCTCACATGCGCGAAGAGGCCAGATAAACGGCAAGTGTACGGTGCAAAAATAAGAAATTCCACAAATTCACGGCGTCTGTATCCCGACGAGCAGGTGAAATCGCCACGAGACATTTGAAAAAATCGACCGACGTTCGTATTCCGCGAATTTACACAACATTAACATACCCCAACACCAATACAACTGTAAAATTCGCATAACCAACAGTGATGAACGCATAAGTTATACTTTAAAATTCAAAGCAGAAGCCCTTGTGTACGAATAAAATAAGTTTACCAATTTGAATTTAATCTTATTGCATTAAAAATCCGTTAGAGGAAGTATACAAACATCGCAAAGCACTTGTTTACATTTAAAAAAAAATGTTCTAACCTAAAATCTTATCCACGACGTTTATTATTGTCGTACTGGCAGAATTGCAGTCCAATGTTGGGCGCGCACTCTTCCTCATTTTCCCTGAACGGTGCCAAGCAAACTTTTATGGTTGAGCGGCATACGTTGCTGTGGCGCCTGCAAGACGAGCAACCACCACAACTGCCATATGTAACACGGTTGCCTGCTACCAGGCGCTACACGGCTTACTTCAGACTAGTCCTGACGCTACGAATAGGCTATTCAAGGTAAAGTGAGCACTTTTGAAAGCACTTTCATTTGGAATAATAGTAAATAAATATACATATTTTTTTAGCCTTAGACGTTAACTTATGAGTGCTGTGGAGTATACACACTGTGTTTATTACTAACATGGCAATATCTATTTTAAAAATGTTGTTAAAGGATAAAAAAAAAATGGCTGAAAGGATAAAGTAACTACCGTCTCAAAAGTGCTCACTTTACCGTGGACAGCCTATATTGCAAAGGAGTCTTGGATTAATTTCACGGTCGTTCACACCGAATCAGCAGACCCCCGCAACTTTCGCGGATTTATTCCTCAATCCTCTGCGCACTAGAGTCTCAACTAGTTTTCCATTGGTCGTCCTGGAAGGAAGTGTGTAATAAACTGTAGTTCAATAGAAGGAGAAACTGAAATGTACACGTGACTGATGAAGTTTAACTTGTCCTCTGATGAACTGGCGAAATCTCCCGGTCTCTACGAATTAGGCATTCTAGGACCCGCGGGCCTTCTTCAGCAAGGGACGAATCACCTCATAACGATTTACGGCCTTGTGCACCAGTGAAGAATTACCTCGGGTCTAGGATCGAACACACACAGTAAAAAAATGTATGTACTTGTTGCAAGCAATTGCTTGGAAACTGGTTGACAAAGAATTTCTTGTAGCTGTGCAGCTGAAATATTGCATATTTACAACACATTATTTAATAGTCAATATTATATTTGTAGCTCAATGTTTATAATAAACTTAAAGTCTACAACACTTGCTTTTTAACATTCATATAATATTTTTACACATTTCACACTTAGGTTTCATGAAATTTACTGTAATTTATTTGTAGTACTACAAAAATATATTTGGCAAGAATTCCTTGTACAACTAATTTTTTTTTTTTTTACAGTGCAGGCATGTTTCTATAACAACTAAGTATCTTGCTGCACCATCGGAGCCCAGGAGTAAAAACCACAGTACCTCCTCGTAAAACCGTAAACATCTTTTCAAGTAGGCAATTCAGCATCTCCTGTCTACGACTTATGAATAAGATCTTAGTTAACCCTAACGAAATTCGTAAAGCACGTGTGTGTAATTACTCTTTTGTTCTTGCAGTTACAGAAATGTAAGTTTGAAATGATATATTTATAACAGCTTGAAGAATGCAGAGCATTATTTAAATAGAAACAACGATGCAACTACACAATTCAACTAAACCCTCTTCTAACCTTTTACAAATAATTGGGTATCTTTTAACACTTGCGTTGCTTACTTAAACGTTTCGCAGAATGTTAAAATAAAAATATATGCACGAATAATAATTTTTCAAGGCATATTCAAATTAAATAATTACGGCACGGTCGTAAGAGTCAGACGACAAACAAATCAACATTTTGGGATAGTTATTTTGGTGAAAAATAAATGCGTTGTAAATTTTTTTAAAATTAAAATGGGAAATACATAATTTGCTTCTGGAAGTGGTAGAAATGACTACTACTCATCCCGATCTCGATTTGAATGCGGCCGCCTGGTGATTGACTGTGCCAAAGGCGTTATTTCCATCATCTGTCGCAGGCCACCGAAAGCAAAATGTAGTCAACGGCCCTTAGTTAGCAGTTTCAAGTTTTATCCATTCTCCTTGCTCAATGCCATTTCTACAAAAAACTAAGAGAAAAAAATAGTAAGGAACACCGACACAAAATTTCTCGAAGGCACAAGCACTGAGAGAAAGGTTTGTTTGAACCAACCAAATATGTATTTATATAATTATGGCCAAATAAATATATAGCTGCTCTAACAAAATATTTTTTTGAATAAACCAAATCTGAAATTTAACTAAACAGATTTGGTTAAAAAAAAAAAAAAACTTGAACTAATCAAATCATGTTGTTGGGCCAACAAAATCTACCTGACAACAAAACATTTGTTTGAATCCACCTTTATATATATTTTTTGGCCATATACAAATACATGTTTCGTTAGCTGAACCAAACCTTCTTCTCAGTGTACCGTAAACAAAACCACTAGGTGGTAATAGTCTTGGTAAACGAATCATCATTCGTTAACTTGTAACGTTTACGCACAATTGGGTTATTCGTGGATGCCGGTTCTTTATGTCACGCAATTTGCACTGCACGTGTATCGTCTAGACAATAATTGTTCATAGGTTAACGTCGGCATTATTTTTTTCCCCCGCTCTCACAACAGTTCCCTGAATTTAGTTCGCGTCTTCGGTAAATGAAATATTGTAATTTATAAGACAACAAATAAGTAAAAGTTCAATATGACCAAAAACATGATATTTTTATATTAAAAGGAGTATAAAACACTCGTGATACTTTACATGTTTAGAAAACAACCAAACCCGTCATACATCAGGTAATCTTTCAAAGGTTTGATTCAAAAAGTGTGAAGAAACTGTTTATAGACTATAAAGAGGAAAACTACAGGAAAAAAAAAACTACTACAAAAATACACCACGTAGCCTGCAACTGATTGGTTCCTTTCACACGCATTCACACAACAGACTGAAATAAACCGATTCCTCCGCACTACTCTAAGCTATGTTTAGTTAAAACCACCGAACCACGACGAATTTATAAACTACTAGACTCCTTCAATAAAGGTACGGCAACTGTGACAGACATACTTTGGATACCTTTTCAATTTCTCGCCGCCTGTGACCAAGTTCCATTCTGTGCCGAACAACAGTGAAATGGACTTTTGTGGATGAACGCATAAGGGAAACTAACAAACAAAAAACATATAACCACGCTCATCTTTCATACACGTTGGCTGATAAAAACAAACTAGGCGATTTAAAAAGAAGTGAAAACAATGTTTATTTTAAGGAGCAGAATTGAAATCATATCGAAGAGACCTGCAAAAATTTGGTAATATTTTATTATTTTTTTGTTGTTATCTATGCATGTTTGTTAGTGCTGTGGGTGTGTGTACAGGTATATTATTCGTATCAAGACTTCTTGCTGCTAAATCGGTACAAACTTGAGAAAATGTGTTGTACTCAGTCACAGACACCAAAGTAAACCGCAATATATAGGTTTTATCGACACTAACACCGGATCAACTGATTGCTGTATTCATAATCACCGATATTGAGGTGTGGGCTACGTTTACCAATATGGCATCAGAGCGACGAATGTCTCGCCAGTTGGCCGAGTTAACTTATCGACAGTTGAAATACTAAAGTTCAATCTATAACTTCTTTTTAACAAAATATACTTCTTAGTTTTCAAAAACTCAAAATCCTCAATTATTAAATGTTATACGTCCCATTTTCATCGTTATCATTATCCTGAAAACTGGCGCACACACAAAATGTACCAAACCAATATAATAAAGCACTGGGAAAGCTTCAAGGAAATGCCAAAAGGGGGCGGAAGGAGTGGGTTTTTCTCAGCATGATGTGAGAGGCCGAAGGAGTGATGTTTCGAGATTCATGCACGGTGCGACTCGACACCCATTACAGCCAGTAGGTGTGCCCGCCCTTTCGCATTTACGTACACAACCGCACATACAACCGAATCCAACGCAGTCCCACGAACTGCTCCGTCAACGTGAAAAATTTGCCGAATTATAAACCACTAGGAACTGGAGGCCGCGGTGGTGTAATGGTTAGACTACTCGCCTCCCACCAAGGCGAATCGAGTTCGATTCCCGGCGGGGTCGTTCCTGGAATTTCGCATGTGGGAATCGTGCCGGACGATGCCGCTGGTCGGCGGGTTTTCCCGTTTACCTCGCGCTTTCAATCCGGCATTGCTCCATGCTCACTTCACCCTCATCGGCTCTCAAGAACTGTCAAGGCCCAAAACTCTTCACTCACTCACTAAATACTGCTTTGAGTTAGTTTACTTAATGAACTGATAAATGAACTGTGAAGTAGCCACGCGCATGGTATATTTCGTGGTTCCTCTCTTGCCGTCCTAGAACGATGCTATAAAAAAATATTGGGGAGAAATGCCACAGTATAGAAGTTTTACGTTCGAACTTCCACACAAATCTATCCAAACTCCGTTTACGAAGTTCTCCCGGCAATTCAATCTCTCTCACCAGCGGCGTCTTCCGACCGGACAAAAGAGTAATAATGACAACACGTTAGTGAACCGACTACAAGTTATGTAACAGTTATGTCATCGTCCACCACATCACATGTCTTCAGGCGTACTGGGCTGTAGTTTAAAAATAACGCGCAACCTATTGGACTGGAACCAGAGAACGCTATTATATAAACGGGTTAATTTTACCACCTCAACGCGCCTGCTCGAGAAGTCAATAAGAAATCAACTTACTCCTGAAAACAAACCAGAACCAGGAGTCCTGGGTCCGAATCCTTATTAAGTGTATGTTTGAGCGCGCGCGTAGTTTTGTAGTGCATGTTTGTAGAAGGCAGTTTACCTCCCATCCTCTTTCAAACTTACCGAAATAAAGTGCGGGGATTCATTCTGAAAGACCCCACACAACCACAAGAGTAAGTACAGGAATTTCCATAAATACATATTTAATTTAGAAAAGAAAATACACTTTGTAGAACACGCGAGAAGCCGACAGTTCTACACAAATGCGTAACGTTTCTTATACGCTCTCAGTAAATACACAACCCAAATAATTTGCATTTTTTATAAAATATTCTTTTTTACTGGAGCATTGCACGGGTTCGTAAAACAAAGCGTTCCGCCCCACCTACCTCGGCTCCCCGCGTTTGAGGTACACAAGCAAAGGATAAGGGCGACGCTGTCAAGCGCATTAAGTTGCTCATCGCTTCTACGCACAGAGAACTGAACTGATGGACTGGCGTCAAGTCTTTTCGCCAAACTGCGTGCAGTTATGAGACTTTAAAACGGCGACCCATCATAATATTATTATTTGTACAGAGATCATATATTTCAGTGCAGTTCCCTATACATGTTTCGTAGATATTCACGTGTAACATCAAAATACAACAGCCTGAAAATTCAGTTTTTTTTTTTGGCTGTGTTGAACGGTTTTCAAATGATGTTTGAAATATGCGAGATTGTGTTCGGATATTAATATAACCAATTTCAAATACTGTAACCAATATGTTTAGCTATGAAAAAAATGTAACCCTGACTTTGAAGATATTAAGGATGCTAAAAATAGTATTTCGGAACCGTCCAACATCATTAAAAGTTGCTTTTGTACACTGTTGTAACTTAAAACATACTATCCGGGCACGAGCGAAACTACGATAGCAGCCTGTAATAAACTTTCCCACGCATTTTCCACCAATAAAAATTATAGGGTCACCGCCGAGAGTCCCATAGGTACACGCAGCACTACGAGAACACTGCACGCCAGTTCAGAGCTGTGCAGATAGGAGCGATGGGGCACTAGGGGCGCGTGCCAGTGTCGCCCTTATCGCTCCCTTGATTCTGCGACTACAACGCGCAAAACAGCATTAGGCATAGTCGCGATTTCTTCACACTTTTTGGATGAAACCTTCGGAAAATCACCCCATGTTTGGTTGTTTCCTAAACATGCCATGTATGACAAGCGTATCTCGTTTGTTGTTGCATTTAACTATTACTTACATTTTATCTCTCATTTATATGTAATTAATAATTAATATGACTAATAAAGGAAGAAAATAGGTGCGTTGGCAACGCCTAGGAAGAACTATTTCTTATGCACAGTATTATTATACTCAGTGCGCACGGATGTGGTGCGTTGTCCCTTTGGTGTAATTTTCTAGGCTCGTTTACACGAGGCGAAGGAAAATCCTGGAAGTAAAACTTTAGCAGGTATCCAGGAAAGTTGAAAGTAACCGTGAATGGGCTATAGGTGGCGACTTGGCGGCACGGTAAAGGACTGCAGTGGGATGGATGCAGGGACACGGTTGAAGGGCCAGGCACGAGCTGCAGGAGGGGCACGCAGCCACAAGCCCAGGGGAGGGACGCCGCTCTCCGCGGCCCCGCGAACTGCAGTAGTGGCGTGGGGAGAGGCTAGTTGATGCTCTGCAAGGCAAATTTGTGCGCGCGAGGGCGGCATACGAATTCAGCTGGGCAAACTCTCCCCATCTCCGCCTGCGTAAGAAGCGAGGGAGGAATTTCAAACATCCATCTGCGGTGAAACCGTTGCTCGTTGAGGGGAACCACACACACAAAAAATTAAAAGATGGTTGCCACTTTTTTTTTTGGAAGAATGCGTAACTCATTTTATGTAGCTACGACCTTTCAAGATGAAAAGTAACTGCTCATTACTAACTCACAAAAGTTGCCAATTTCAATATTCTCAAGAAAGGAATATTCGGTCCCGAAATAGGAGGGGATGGGGCGGGAGGAAAACTTTTCACATCCAATTTTAATCTCTTTTTACCACGTCACTGACTACTTATGTAAAACTGGAGATTGAAGTCTCCATAAATACCAGTTACATTTTATGTCCAAATATGGAGTGCCACCCTTCAGTAACTAACAATATAATGAGACAAAATGCAGTTTAGACAGCAGACTTCAGTATACTAACCAAACTGCAAAAATTCTAGGGCCATGCAGAGCTAAATTTATTGATAATTGTGTGGAGAGATTTATGAGGTGTGTATGGAGCAGCGCCGGAATGTAAAGGCGGAGGGAAATATGAGATCTCCGAGAAAACCAGCCGACTAGCGGCATCGTATGGCACGATTTCCACATGCGAAAATCGGGAAGAAACCCCGCCGGGTATCGAACCCGGTTCAACTAGGTGGCATGTGAGTAGTCTGACCACTGCACCATCACGGCCCCAGGAAATTTATCGAATTCAGAGAACTCATAACAGTGCAATTTCAACGATAAGCGAAAATAACATTTCCCAATCTGTTTTTCTCCTTACTAGAGACCACGTAAGTTCTGCGTTACAACTTCTGAATGTAGCCCAATAAATTACACTGTGTAATATTTTAGCGGTGGACGCCGAACTTCCTGTGTTTTTGGTAACTTCCTTCGTAAGATTCAAATGTTGGGTGTTTTACGTGGCTTGAAGAGCGAGCCAGTACGTATTATCTTGCTGTTGTCGAGAAGGAACACATACTACCTGGTTTCACTGCCCGTTATGTATCCTACAACCAAACGCACAGAATAACACATTGCCAGGAGCATAATTTACAGCAAATGTCTGTCGCTCAGACGACTCTGTCAAACTGTTACGTAACTCTGCTAACTACGAACATGCAACTGTCACGTCGTCTCGTGCTGTAATATTTGTAAAACAGAATGTAAACAACTTAAAAAGCCACCAAACGAACAGTTAAGATGAGATTTCCCCTCCGCTGCAAAGATTACTGCAACTACTAATGTCAGTGCTTACATTAAAATTTGTGCAGTTATGGGCAACAACTTTTTTTGGAGAGTTGATTTTTATTCAATAGTTTAATTAGCATACACGAATACTTGGCTCAAAAGGATTCATCACTGCTGATGAAAACGTGCGCGATGACAAACACTAAAATATCAAGTTCCATCAACAAAACTACTTCAATTAACGGCTCCACTAATCTTACTTTCATATTTAAATTATTATTTTTTATTTGTGACGAAAATATTATTTTATGGAAATTTCACTACTGTTTCTGCAAGTTGCGGTTTGATATTTTCCTAAATTTCGTCTTGTGGAGTATCGCTGAAATCTTAACAAAAAAATTTCATGCTTTTCCACTAATGTTATCAGCCAAATTATTTTAGAGAAAGTACTATTACAGTGGCGGGGCGTTGCACAAGTTACTGACCAAGTAATATATAGGAACTCCGATACTAAAGTAACACGGAAGAATGTCGCGTGGAGAGGTTTCGGCGGCCGTTAACAACGAGGTCTTGAGAGCCTATGAGAGTGAAGCGAGGTGAGTATGGAGAAGCGTTAAAATTCAAGGGCGAGGGAAATGGGTGATCCCGAGAAAACCCGCCGACCAGCGGGATCGTCCAGCAGGATACCCAAGTGCGACAATCCGGAAGCGACTCCACCAGGAATCGAACGCGGTTTGCCTTGGTGGTAGGCGAGCGCTCTAGACGCTGCGGCCCTCAAACAGGGTAGAAGCCAGTAAAGAAAGGGACAGAGAAAGAGAAAGATAAAAGATAAAGAGAGAGAGAGAGAGAAACAGAAAAGAGAAATAATAGAGAAAAAAGAGAGAAAGAGAGAGAAAGAGGGCGAGAGAAAAAGAGTAAAAAAGAGAAAAAGAGGGAAAAAGAGAAAGAGAGAAAGAGGGAAAGAGAGAAAGAGGGAAAGAGAGAAAGAGGGAAAGAGAGAAACAGAGAGAGAGAGAAATAGAGAGAGAGCGAGAGAGAGAGACAGAGAGAGAGCGCGCGTTCGCAGTCCGCGTGTCGGCGAACTCACACATATACAGACAGATTCGTATGCATTTTCTGCAGGCAAGCTGAAAATATTTTATGTTGTAAATTTTAACAAAAATTTTACTTCTGAATATAACAGAAGTAACAACTGTAGCGTACCGATATGTTATTTTAAGTAACCTTTCCTGAAAAAAAAAAACGCTCATCCTCTAAAAAACATTTAATTGCCGAGATATGCTCAAATACGTAGGACTGTTTAAAAGGAACTAGTTTACTGAAAAGTTCCCTTTATAATACTACACAGTAAACATTTGTTATCAGTTTTACAAACATATTCTTCGAAAATTAGTTGCCCAATATTTTATTGTGAGACTGCAAATGAAACAGTGTACCTCACAACAAAACCTTCATACAAAATTGTTTATGTAGCTCCTCCATATTTACACAAGCGTTCATAAATCGAACGGGACACACACACACACGCAGCCACATACACACACAGAGACAGGAAAGTGATCTCATAAGCCTTTATTTCCTTCGGAAAGAAGGCTAAAACCTAGCTGAAGTGTCCGGCGTTGTCCGGATGTAAGTGGGCAATGAGAGATTCACGACCTCGTTTTAGGGTTTGCAGGTACAATGGGGGCCCGGAGATACATGACCCTGTTTTAGGGGCTTCTGGTCTCAATTGGGATTGGGGGTGGGAGGGCAGAGTCCATTTTGACTTACCCAGTATTTTAAGCTGGAAACTGAAGGGCACCCCTGCCAAATTTGACCTAGATCTATCGAACAGTATAGAATTGAGATACATGACTCTGTTTTAGGTTTTTTTTGGGAGTTTTGGTCACAGTGGGGACCAGTGCCATTTTTTTCGTCTACAAATTATTTTAAGTTGGGCACTGAAGGACATCCCTGCCAAATTTGATCAAGATTATATAGAGAACATTCATTACATACATTCAAAACATACATACCATACACAGATCCATACATACATTACTAACATAAAACACATACATACTTTACATACACATACATACGAACTTTGATTTTTATGTATATAGGCTTTAAGTCTACAAATCTGGCTGGCTAAAAAATGAACAGTAGTTTTACACATTCCAAATTGACGTTTGATAAACTTTGTCCTAATACAATTGTGCTACAAAAATTATCGTGGCAATTAGTTTCCAAAGAATGATCAGTAAAACAGAACAAACACAAAAATGATTTACAGCATCCCAGTCCCCGACTGCTAGAGACGCGCACACTGCGAAGGTGCCCGCAGGCGGCGAGGACTCTGATCCCAATCCGAGAAGTCGGCTGTCGCTGAGAGTGCAGGCTCGTCGGCTCGGGAGTTGGACGACGCCCGGCGACAGCCCGGCAGAGCGTCAGAAAATCTCGTCGGCGACACGAGGATGGCCGGGGACTGCGTCGAGGGGCGGAGACGCCCGGCGGACCGGGGGGAATTTCATTAGTCGCGACGCAGCGGCGAGGGGAGGCCCGACACGTAACGGCGTCGCCCGCGAGGGAAATTGGATTCCGGCGCCACCGAGCGACATTTTGTCAAACGAAGCTATTAAAAAAAAAAAA
>NQII01000118.1:639929-689628 GCA_002778355.1 Clitarchus hookeri
GGGCGAAGAAGAGTCAAATCGCTAAGAGAGGCAAACATTCCAGCAGCCGAGGAATTGCGCTTTCGTTATAAAAAAAATACCGATAAGAAGCTCCAATTTCGGTATTTCCTCACATGCTGTTTCTAAAACGTTTTCCCGTTTACTTGCCGGAAAGGCCGGCCTCTAAGGAGCTGAATTAGATGGCCGTTCAACCAGCATGCGATCTTTTTCCACCAGGATCTGAGTGTGCGCGTGTCGTTGCTAGATACGATAGTTTATCGCCAGAAAAGTTGATCGTTTCTTACACTCTACGAAATTATTCGTAAATTCACCTCACCGTTCTATACGTATAGTGAAAAAGCGCACATGCTAGATGTTTTGCCCATACATCCATGGTAGCATTCCTAGATTTGCACACGAAAGGATCAAATGCGTAGAATGTTTCCAACTTAATATATAGTAGCGATGCGTAACATTCCTATAGGCGGTTCACGGTAAACTGAGCACTTTTGAAAGCCCTGCTCAAGATCTACTTGTATGCGCATTGTGTATTCTTCCGCCATATATAACATTAACATCGTCATGGGCTGAGGCACTTTATTCATGCGTCGTTAACGTAAAATTATAAAATAATAAAAAAATAATTTTTTTTTTGCATTTTGTTAATTTTTAACATTTACAAGCATTAAAAAAACCAGAAAACTAATATAAAATATTTCAGCATTCATAGATGTTTACCTAACACTTTTAATTAAACGTAAATATATGGAACTACTTCCCCTCCGTCGTTGCCAACCTTATTGGATGTAAGCCAGCTAGTGTGCCTATTAAAATACATGCAGGTAAGGGCAGTGAGATTTTTGAAAGGTTGATTTAAAAAGTTCTAAAATAACCGTGAACAGCCTATATATTTGCAGCCTCATATGGTATTATTTCCATTTTATAGGTTAAAAACTTTTATTACAGTAAAATAAATTTAGCAGAAATATGTATGTTTACAGTGTAGGACTCGACAGACCGTACACAAGCCCGACAATTTCCTTTCCTTATTGGCTGTCATTCTAGTGTGAAGCTACTATCCTTTTTTTCATTGGGTCAATGAGGATTCTGACACACTAAAGCAGAACGTTTGTGATTGGCCTGCAAATAACTTAGGAGAGTAAAAAACTTGATAATCCAATCATAAAAGGATAAATGAAATAGAGTGTTATCGAAGATACCTTGGCTAAAAAAATTGTCGATATTTTCTAGTGTATCTACACATTACAAACCAAACGACTGAAGACTCGGTTGAACATCACCTATCATGGGTATTCCGGCATTACTAAATTGCTACAAAGAACGACGTCAAACAGGCATGACGGTTTACAGAGACACCTAACTGCGATCTCTACAAAATAGTATCCTTTTAAAAAGAAACGAAAACTTCCAAATTTTCTTACAACGAAGACAACTTTAGTTTGATTACTGTGTATTTCTGACAACGAAATAAGGCCTAAGTACGTTTTCTGTAGCCAATACCAAATTTACTGCAAAATAACTTTCTTCGTAAAGCATTTGGCAATGTCTACTTTAACAAAAAATTTTTAAGTGACCAAACACTTTTTTTCCTTAATATTGGCTCGTACATTACGATTTCTCATAGTTTTTTTCTTCTTCAAAATACGGTTATTCTTGCTTCGTTTGGATCAAACAATCGACGAGTCAAAACGGGCCTCTTGTAAATCCCTCTGTCTAGTTCCTTACTGCACTCCTTCAGAATCTCAGTAAGAAAAAAAAAGTTTTATTAAAGTGGAAGTCAAACTAGAAAACCACATACTTTCACACGAACAAGTTCTACAATGTTACAGGATATGCCAAACAAAAATGTATCCTAGCAGATCCTTCCACATTCAAACCACTATAACGAAAGAATGCAATGAAGATGCTTTTATTTCTTGACCGTGTGTGCGGATAAATTGTAACACCAACTTTTTCCGCCGTGCCATACACGTCACTAAATATCAATGTATATGCTGATGACATTTGCAAAGACTTCGACGGTTCGAATCTATCCACTATATAGGGCTGTTTAATTTCCTGCTGTTTTGCAAAGTAATATTGAACAAAATACGTTAATATAGAAGATTAGCGATTTGCTTTACTATGCATTACAGACATGACTCCCGAACTATCAACGTAACATTTTGTCACAAACAACATAATACAAACTTTAAAATACCAATACGTGATTGTCTTTTCACAACTACTAAATCACACGTACTGAATTACGTACAAAAATATTAAACGGTTCGTAAAATAAAAAGTTTCTATAGTCAGAAATTATTAATAATTACTCTCACACTGAAATAATAAAACGAAAACGAAGAATTTCTGCATGAGGGGCGAAACCGAGCTTTAATAAATGCTTTTAAATATTCTATAGGTTAACTATGACGATTTGAAGTGTAGCACGGACAAGTTAGACGTCACGATACATCATGCCGGTCTTGGTGATTGGTGGAGAACTTCACTTCCCAGCCGACTGCAGATGCACGTAAATGGCAGAGTACAGATGCACATAAATTAAATTTAACAGCAACAAAACCTACAGCCATAAATAAGGGACTGGAGCCCAAGCCAAAACAGATACACTGCGTCCCACCACCGGCTCGATGATTCGAACCAAGTCTGTCAGGCAGCAAATTAATTTATATGGCCCACGTAAATGAGTTATGGGATCCTCGGCTCCAGGTTTTATGACAGCGCGGCCATTCGGTGGCATATGAGAGCTCATCCGCGGCGCGCGGAAACGCTAACTACTGCCACAGCAGAATAAATACACTGTAAAAAAAAAATTCCAGTAAACTTCCTAAATTATAATGGAACTTTTTTGCCTGCACAGAGCATGTCACTTTTACCATATCAGGCTGTATATATAGAAATGTTGAACGTCACTAGTGCACAATGACGGGAATTACCCTACGCATTTGACATTCCAGTGAATGTACAGAAAAGCTACACTGTAAAATAATTGCACTTTTAACTGAGAAATTGTTTGTAACAATACAACGTGTTTTCTTGTTTAAAATTACTTGTTTGTAAAACTACAAGAGTCGTGTTTGTAACAGACCTCAAGAAATATTTGTACTACACTGATCCGTATCCACAATCTCAAGTAAAATGGCGGACACCCAACAACAACATAAAACCGTATATAGCGGTTTATGCAAAGACTAGGGATGGTGTAAAGTGTAGTTGCGTGCGAAAATAAATGTACTGCTGGTTTGAATAACAAAAAAAAAAAAAAAACAACTCAAATAATCATAATAAAACGACTAAACGTTTAAAAACATATTACGGTTTTACTTAACTGTTGTAGTTAATGTTTCATATATACATAGAACTCCTAGAATGAAATAAATGCGTAAATCTTAACCAAATATCTTCACCAATATTTCGTAGGAATTTACTAAAATATATTCAGTACAAAAATAATTGAAACCTTCGTTAAGTCAGGTCAGTTTTGTGGTTAAGGGTGTGGGATAACGCAAGGGACGTGGGTTCTAGTCCCCGTGATGGCAGGGTATACTTTTTTTTTCATGTATTATATTTCGAAATATTTTTTCCTTATTCTCTGTTATTAATTCAATACATTTGTTTCCTAGAAGAAAACAACAATATTATGCCCACTTCTCAATATTGCAAGTTGTATTACAAGACTACCATTTGTAATACTACAAATATATGTTTGAAGGATTACCTTGGCAACTGGGTTTCCAAGGATTTTCTTGTAAAAGTACAAAACAATTTTTTTACAGTGTACGTTGGATGTACAGAAAATAACTCTTGTCATACAGGCTTTCTCACTATACTTATACACTGATGTGGTATTTTTGCGAACATTTTTTCTTGGAGTACATACTTTTACCCGCTGGCTGACTACACAATAGGGGTTCGCGTACATTTATTTTCAGTAACTTATGAACACAACTACTAAATTTCAGTACGAATTACAAAATCAAATATAAGCTTACTAATGGCAATTTGCACTAATAGTTCAGATGAACATACTAAGAGGCATTACACGCGGGAGGCCTGCTTGTTTGTTCTTGGTTTTAAACTGCTAGATGACGGGAAAGCATTAACTATTTTTTAAAAACATCGCAGGCAATAAGTTGAACCCATTTACACGGCCCAGGTTTGCCAGAAAATATGGACACTACTTACCCAGTGCACTTAATGTTTGGCAGATAATCGTGTACTATGCGCATTTTTTTTAAAAGAATAAATACGTACAGATATTGCCACGTCTTATCTGAGAATCGCACACCGAAGACAAGCATGACATGTCTGCGACTTATCAACACTGATATCAAGGTCACCATCACGTCAACACCGGATGTCGATCCTTCAATAACATTTCTACATTTCCTTTACGAAAAAAATATCCTGATTGCATACTTCATTCGATTGTACCACACAACACACGTTGCCAAACGCTTAGTTGCTTTATTCGATATCATTTTCTCTACACCTCCGAAACATAAGGCTAAATGTTAAAAGATAGTTTAAATTTCCCGTATTATGTTATAAACACAGCTTCGCAAGCAACGCACCTGTATTTCACTCAGAAATGCAAGCCAGGACAGTGAGCTACGAATAACGTTTTCCGAAAATGCCGTACAAGGTGCGGGTGCCATCATAATTACCAATTACCACGGGTAGTGCTTTGATTACCTGCTGGGTAAAGTCATGCCTCGCTTGCCAAACCATCCCAAGCCACACGTAACGTAAGCGCTGCCTCATTGGGAAGGTCGTACAAAAACCACCAGCTTGGAAAGATTGGAAAACTTGGATCTTCAGAGTACATTACTTTGCATTATGATGAGAATTTTCTCTCTATCTCTCCCCTCCCTCTCTCTATCTATCTCCCTCTATCTATTTATATCTATATCTATCTCCCTCTCTCTATCTCTATCTAAAAAAAAACCCTAAGCAAGTATTAAATTTAACGTCGTAATACCCCGGCAAAGAAGAGAGATCACTATCTGCAAGTAACAGCGACCACATCATTTTAGGTCAAAGCTCATTCCCTCCCCGTCTTCGACTGTCAAGCTGCGGTCTTGATTTCCTGTTCCTTTAATACGCCGGCCAAGAAACCAAGGAGCTGGCGTAAAACGCTGCCTACAGCGAGATTTCAATCTGCAGCGTACTTGTGAACAAAGGTGCTACAATTACCTAACTTTCCGCGCCGTATGACAGGCCAGCAGAATTAAGCGGCCTCCATCGTCATATGAGCATCATTATTGTAAGAAGTTGTGCATATTAAAAAAAAAACCCTTGAATTTTTTTATGTAAATATTTTTTCAAAGCAGCAATGAAAGTCGATATTTAGTTGCCCGTTCATAAATACACAAATGTGGTCGTTGAAAAGTGTCAAAGCAAAAATCGCTGTAAGTAGTCCTCTGTTGACGATATTTATTCTTCTGTGAGAAACGGTGTTTTAAACTATAGCGACAATGCTGTATTTTTTCTGAACAGACTGCTGTATTAAGACTCTATAGTCTAAAATTCTGATGATACAGAATACGCGCGTTGCTTGTTTATGCTGTTTTTCCATCGCCGTCGCAACGCTTCCTTATAGTCGGACGTGACCTTGATGCGCTTAAAATATTCTAATTGGGATATCCCTTAAGGCGCAGCAGGGAGTTCAGTGCATGAGCGGGCAATAACATAGACCGTATTTAAACATTCTACAAGAAGTCCAAAGTAAAAATAGGCAGGCTCCAAACGTAGACGAATGCGTAAAAATAACTAACTCTAAAGTTCGTCTTTGCTATGAAACACTGGCATATAGGAAACTTTGTGTGTTTCCCAGGTCAGTCGTACTACCCAACCTACACGCGCAAGCACGCTTCTTTACTTTTCCGCGCACGCAGAATCTCCACTCCAGTACAGCTCGTCAGACTGAGGCAGAAGAATGAAGTGTCTTCGGGAAGAAAACATTGCCATTGATGACAGCACATGTAAGCACTGGTTACATTACGTAAAAAAAAAAAGCCAACCACACGAAAACATGCAAAACAGATACCCAATTCCGTTCATCATATCTCGAACTGTAGTGCGTGTACATGAACATCTTGAACAGTGTACAGACGACGTTCATTAATTGTCAATGTGAACATTTTCAGCAGCTCCAATAAGCAGTACTTTTACATGCTCATTTGCACGTTTATAGTGCATGAACACGAGCTACTTTAACGTGAAACATGAGACAGCCGTTATTAACTAGGTGAACCTACATGCAACGAAAGATTTTGCCATATATCATAATTAATTTAAAACCAAAAACTGACCTACGATTTTGGGCGAATAACAATTGTTCAGCATTTACATAGGATTTTTGGGGTTTTACTTCCCGATTGATACATGAAAAAAAAAGGGGGGGGGGTGTTTACACTGGTTGCGTGGTTCTACACGATTCACAAAGGGGAACTGGTCAATTAAGCAATAATGTTCACAAGTGAGTAGATATGAAATGGGGGTTCAACGGCACGGGAGGCGCCTGTAAAATTAGGGAGCTGCGCGCCAAACGAAACCGGCGTTCATTAAACTTTGAGGTTATGTCACACACCTCGAAACTTTAAACATTCATTACTATTAAACTATTCGACCTATTATCAAAATTCAAACACCAACATGTTACAAATTCATAACAGAATTCATTTATAAAAAATATACGAGTTAAATCATACATTTTTTAACATAAAAATTAATCTATAAAAGCCTCGAATGCAGACAATGTACGTGTTCTAAAAATAGATGTTACTTCATCGTCGTCTGTCTTTGTCGCAAACTTTACCATGCTGGTGCAGGGCTGAGGGGGGAGGGGAAGTTATTTCTCCCCCTTTACCTATGTACAAAATATTATGTTGCATGTATTTACTACGGAAGCACTCTAACTGTTTGTTATTAATTTCAAATGGTTTACTGCAAGCTAAATAAACTAATGAAATATTTTTAAAACAAATAATGGACGCTTATTGTAATGTCAAACTATTATTACAACAAAACACTACACAAAAAATTCCGACAAATATTTTGTATTTATTCTTTATGGATTAAAAGACATTTCAACATGGTGGGAGTACATACATATTACCAGTAGTAAAAACCAACTTCTGATAACGCCAAATTTGTTGTTTGATTAATAAGTAATAAATAAAAAATATTTATATGATTCTATGTTTAATTATTTGTTTTAGAAATTGTTTCATATCACAAGGCGTCCATTAATTGTTTCAAAAATATTTTATTATTATATTAATTAGGTTATTCATCCTGCAATAAACCTCATAAAATGTTGTCATGGTTCCTGTTATTATGAGTGAGGCAAATTGATTTTCTCCAAATGAATCCGTGCATGAGTAACTCTGCTGGTCTACCACCCTGGAGCCTGACTCGACTCACTAGTGTATGTGCCATCCCTTCGACTCGTTGAGACCAGCACAGTGCCTACACCATCGGTCGACCACCTGGCTACCTTACAGATTCTCGAGATATTAGTTGATCACACAATGTCGGACAGGGTGGGACGCGTTCCACCGCTAGTGATGCGAGTTGTGTGTTGGCGGTAATCTGAATTTGACGGTTTCATAACGATCGGTTCGTAAAGAAATCGTTTGCTATTCTGCCGTACTAGCCAGGGCTGCCTGGTCTAGATTAGCATCATCTAAGGCGATATACAACGCTCGACGCTTGTGCAATATGCGATGGTTGGTAAGTGCTTATAACTAGTTTCCTTTATCTTTTATTTTTCATATCAGTTTGCATCGCTTCACGAATCTGTCATAGTATTTCATTTTAGTCTAATGTGACTTACGTTGCTCGATGCTCGCACATTATGCGTTGGTTGGTAGTGGGATTCGTGTGCCTCTGTACTGTAGCGTAGCTCGGCCGGAGGGTGTACGTGGGGAAAAAAATTATGTTCCTCCTACAGAACAGATAGTTCCTTAAACAGAACAAGCCGACCTCCCGTGGCGCAGTCGGTCGGTGCACCGCCAATCTGGGCTGCGGGAGGTTCCGGGTTCGAATCCTAGGTAAGGCATGGGTGTTAGTTTAAGTCAGGTCATAAGTTAGTTTGTAGGCCGCCGTCCCCTGATAAGCCTTCAGGCATAGCATCGGGGGACGTTAATAAGACCTTTCCAATTCAAAGAACAACTTCAGCAATGCTCGGATTGGTCCCGCAACAAACAGAACTGTAATAAACTCGCAGAACGTTATGTTGCTGGTACAGAGGTTCGGTCGCTGCTACCACGAAACCCTATTACAATATACCACGAAACCCTATTACAATATACCACGAAACCCTATTACAATGCTGCTCTGTTGTCACTTCTCTGCTGTTTTTTTTTTTCGGGGTGTGTAACCCCGGGCTAAAGTGGATTGGAGTGGAGAGAAGCAACTTCACGGATGAACGAGCACCGAGAACCTTGTAAGCCGTGCAGATTTAGGTGAAGTACGGCGGCCGATGCAACGTTTTTCAAGGACCCAAGCCTCTTCCACAGAGTAAAAAAATACACCGGGTTCAATCAGCCGCCTCTTACTAACTCACAGGTCTACTTCGATTGCTCTTCCAGTGTATCGCCTGAAGAAGGGGACAGATTCCAGGCCCCGAAACGTCGCGAAGACTTAATTATTTTTTTGTGTTATTTTGCGTTCTGTGTCCTCTCTGTTGGTTTATACATCATTTTCCCTGGTTATTTTAGTGGTTCCTGTGTTGTTCGTAGTATTGAATTATTTGGTTTTATAGTATGACAAGGAATACTTTTCCTGAATTGTGTTTCATTGCGGTTTTTTTGTGTTTGTGTTTTTAATTTTCTATTGTTCAGCTGTTTCCACTGATATAATTTTTTTGCACTGTTTTGTTGGCTTGCGCGGTGTTTACGTTTTCGATCGTGTTATCTTCTGTTTGGTTTGCTTTTGTTATCTGTCCTGTTTTGTAATAATAAGCTGTTCGTCCGTATTTTTGTCGTTTTAATTATATACACGTTTGTTCTCCTTGACAAGGAAACAGCTTTTCCTAATTATCTGTCTGTGGTGTTGTACAAAGGTTTTTACGTTTTTGTCTTGCTGAGTTCTGTGTGTCTGCGTGTGTGATTTTTATTTAGTCTCATGGCCGGCAATGGACAAAGTCGAACCACACCATCATAATATCACAAGTTACAGAGTAACATGGAAAATCTCCCCTTCCGTAAAATAATTACATCAGAAGTTATTTTCCTTGCGATACGCATGCTAGGAACGTAGATCGTTCACTATCATATTTGAATCAAGGGGGAAGGGCGTGGGTATTTATAGTGTGTACAATAACACTGCATAATAAAACCGATTTTCCAATAGAGCACCATACATATGGGTATATTCCATTCACGGTTACTTCATACTTTTCTGAAGCCCTGACTAAGTTCTACTTTCAGATGCTGATGACGTATCCTTTAACTACATGTGGCTTCTCTGTTTCAACTATCAAATGCTCTCTTTACATTACATTTCTTAACTTTATAACAGTGCTGTTGCATTTAAAAAAAGCGTTAATATAAACGTTTACAATTTTCGACTATATTTAGGTAAGTTTTTTTTTACTTAAATGTGTCTGAATCGATAATTATCACGAGTTGTGGTCAGGCCCTTAGCTGAGCGGCCTGCCTGATCACACCTTCACTTATTTATCCAGGACACGGGCCGTGATCGCTGAAATTAGTTATGAAATCGCAAACCACAGAAACCCCCTCCATCGGTCAGTAAACGGGGACAACGCAGCCGATATAGGACAGTGTAGTCCGAGGGCGGTGTCTTTTGTCGTCGGGCCATTGGAACGAGAAGAACACTGAAGATGGATTTGTCCAGCCGTCGACTTGCGCCATCTTAATCAGCCTTCGGAATCATGAACAAAGTGGAGACTCTCCAATTAGGCTTTAATCAGAATGTGACTAGTTAAATCTTTATAAAATAATATAATTTAATATTTCAGTACATTTGTATAGCTCTCCCAGTTCATATTCAATAAAATTTATGTTGAAATAATATTGTACAACCTTAATGTTAAATAAACATATATATAGTGTTCATTACATAATCTGTTACGCCCCCATATCTCCGTTAAGGATAATTTTAAACAAAATATCAAAATCATAACATAATGGTGCGATTGGTATTTTACGGGTTATTAAAATGTATGCTACGATATAGCACATTACACGCCAATAGTTTGTCTGAACTATAATGCGGGAGGAAATGTACAGGAGGTATTTAACATCTAATGGCATGGATTAGGTTACTGAAGATAGGCAAGCCTGAACAAGAACAAATATTAAAACAAACAGGCATACAATACAACGGGGAAAAGAGGAAACTCTTGCACATAATTCGTCTCGCTTATTTTATCACATTACCTTGGCGGCGACAAAACAAGATAGTGGTTAACATTCTAAGCAATCTTGCGCACGCACACGAACGCTATAAAATGTATTCGGCTCATATTATTTTTCAGGATGCGTTGCTTTGATAGGTTTTTTTTTTCTGATGGTGCTTTAGCTTTCTGAGCAATTTAAGAGGGTTTTGACAAATATTCAGTTCACTGAAAAGTCTAAGCACTTTACACAATTGTGTTTCATTTATAAATTATAATATCTGATTATTACAAACATGATTAAAAACAGAGATAAAATAGTTGTATTCGTAATGCCTAGTAAGCAATAGGTCTCATAAAAAAAAATTAAGCTGAGTGCGCACGAATGCGGTAAGTTGTACTTTTGGTGTAATTTTTTAGACATGGTTACGCTTTGTTTGCACGAGGCGGGGGAATATCCTGAAAGCGGAACTTAAGCAGGGCTTAAGAAAAGTTGGAAGTTAACAGTGAATGGACTATAGCTAGGGCCACCTGTTTTTCGCGAAAAGATTCCACGACTAGTTAGTTGTACTCCAAAACACGTTAGTTCAGAACCATTATCGCGGTTGGATGATTTTAAGTCGCAAGTATCTGGCAGCCAATCACGGGCGTTAAATGCCGGGATAACTTTATTCTGATTGGCCCAGTCGAGTAGAAAAGGTCTTCTCCCACAGACACGCAGCAGCCAATACCCAAAGAAAATTCCCAAGCCTACACGTAACAAGTTGAAGTCTGGCGTGAGCATAAACATTTTCGGGAATAACAGATTCACCTAACTATAACTATGTTTCTATAAAAACAATTCATCCCATTTCCAAACCCTGCGCATGGGTCTGGACTGAGGACATATTCCCTCAAGGACATTTTTATTTTATTGTATTGTATTTTTTACATAGCCAGCCATAGGTTGAACCACGCATGCGTGACTTTTTCCACCCCTGCACCTGTACCCTTTCCGGTAAATGCAGAGGGTACGAAGTTATCCTTTGATTTTTTCTGATTTTCCTTATATTTTTATTTTGGCCTATGGCTTCTTGTTGTCGGACCACATTATTTTTCAATTTTTTTCATTTATTACATGCATCTCACCACGTAAGTGGCTTGTCATTTCTATCTATTTCTTCCCTTTAGTGGTTGCCCTTGGAGCCCGGTGTATGGAAGTGGCGCGGTTGACCTGCCATCCACCACCGTTCCCCACACATCAAGGGGATTCTAATACGATATACTATGCCTTCTGCAGTGGCATCAACTGCTAGTAATAGTAACATATTTATGCACTACACTACAGCTCATTTCATCAGTGTTGACAAAGTAGGTGTTGGGGGGACGGGGGCTGCACTGCCTTACTCGATCCCCCTCTCGCCGCCCCTGGTCATTCCACTCCGAGTCGTCTTTCACTAGTTCCGGTGCATTGTTTCCGTGTCTATCTGCACAACTTGGCGATCCTTGATCCCTAGAGGACGGAAGTCGGAGCCAGCCGCCGCCGTGGTCGAGACTGCGAGGGCAGTGCGTAGCCTCGCCGGCCCACTGCGCGGACAGTGTCGCGCGCGGCCGCGGGGCCAGGCACGCACGACAACGGGAACTGGTCGGCCGGTCGCACTACGGGTAACGGTTATCGCCCGCGCCGTCTACCACGTTGACACCCGGCGGCGCCGTTCACTACACCACTGTCGCTGGGCAATACCCTAGTACAGTCCGTTCACTGTTACTTCACACTTTTTGAATCAAACCCTTGAAAAATCACACCGCGCCTCACGTGTTCGGTTGTTTCCTAAATGTGTTACGCATCGCAAGCGTTTTATACGTGTGTTAACATGAACGTTCCTAATTTTTTTTTTTGTTAAATTTAAGTTTAACTTATATTTTATCTATAAATTATAATATACAATTTATAACTAATATGAATAAAGACAGAGAGAAAAAATGTGTGTTGGTATTACAAAGTAAGAAATAGTTCTTACCCAAAATATTATTAAATGGGTGCGTACGAATGCGGTGCGTTGGCGCTCTGGTGTAATTTTCTAAGTTTAATTTGTATGGGGCGGTGGAATATCATGGGAGTAGACATATAGCAGGGCTTCCGAGAAGTTGGAAGTAACCGTGAATATAGTATATAGTCCATTCCCCGTTACTTCCAACTTTACTGAGGCCCTGCCAAAGTACTACTTTCAGGCTTTTTTAGTTACATACTCAAATTCATAAAATTTCACTCAATTTTGACACTCCTAAAAATGTTGCGCGGCGACCATGTATCCTTCAACCACAGCTGTTCCATATACGAAGAAAACCAAGGGTGTAAACAAATGCTATGATCAATGTAGGTTACAATTCCAGCTTACTTTATTTTAGTTATGGCCAAGTTATACTGCTGGGGCTCTGTTTATTTTATTGCGGGTGGATGGCGTTGGCAGAGACTTGAGTTTAGCATCTTTCATGAGACGGCATTGTTCTGCAGTACATCTTATCAGGCGGTATCATTTTGAATTACGTACGTATTGATTTAACGGGCCTTAACTCCAAAGGACCCGTTGGAGTCGGAAGGAGTCATTGTTTATGTATGTATGTCTGATGTATTGTGTTTGTCTCTAGTAAAGGCGCATATGCCACCGATCTTTTGACTGGAGCAGCAGTTAATCGGCGGCCCCTATAAAAAAAAATTAACGGACCCGTAGAAAATTTTGTTTATACGGAAGTAACATTCAAATTATTATAGCCTGTAAAATTTTAACCTCACCGAAAAAATTAAACGCTATAAATATTATGTTGTTTGTACCTATGCGAATAGCAAACATTATAATAAACTGCGGAACGTAAAAACACGTTGGCGCTTCATCACACATAACGGTACGGAAAATGGCAGACCAAGCCATACACGTGTCGATAATAATACATTTCACGCAAGAAAACTTACTAGAGAGGCACCACTACAACCAACTATGCTTAATAAAATTAGATACAAAAATCATTTAATATCAATAAAATATTCTGACAACACAAGTACGGTACTCACGTAAATGTGGCGGAAAAAGATCGCATGCACAATGGCGTCCACAAAGCTGGAAACGTTTCACAGACTGTAACTGCCTGTGTGCTCCGCCGTAATTGCTAAACATATTTTTTAACCAATTTAATAAAAATCTAAAAAAAAAAATACTATATCCGTAACTTTAAAAACATAATTTAAACCACAGATGTTGTAAGTATAATTTAAGTTTTGAATTACAACCTTCAGTTCTAAGTACTATTTTCTTCCATGATCGATATCACCAACGTAACATACGTCCCGCAACAAATCATCAGCTGATACAATACTTTGCAAATGAGAGCATTTACTGTGTATAAGTTGGTCACGTTGTCTGTCAAACTTTAGTTTACTTATATGAAACGCAGTATACTAAGGTTTATTATACTCAGGTTAGGAATAACACGTGATTTCTTATGGAAGAGTTCGGCACAGGGAAAATTTCCGCCACTAGGTGCACAGTGTTCCAATACGTAACTTTAAATTAAAATTTTAAGTTACGTGAGTAATAAAATGGAAATGTTTTACTTAGTTACAAAGCCATTTTAGGTATATTTTATTTGTGATTATTGCAATCATCCTGTCTTCAAACGGGGAAAATAGTGAAAATCAGGTCTGTACTTGCCGACACCAAGCACTTACCTAGTGGCAAAAATGTTTGGTTGCCAAACTTTCAACATTGATCTTCCCGACCTTTAGCAGAAGCAATCTTAGTTATGTCATAGGCACAAAGCGCCGCATTCGTGCGCACTCACTGTATTAATATTTTGCCTAAGAACTATTTCTTACAAGGCATTACCAACATACCTATTTTCTCATTGTTTTACTCATATTAATTATAGATAAAATATTATAATTCATAAATAAAATTCCAATTTAACCAAAGATAAGGTAGTTTTATGTTCACACAAGTATAAAACGCTTGTGATACGTAGTATATTAGGAAACAACCAAACACGTCATAAATGGGGTGATTTTTAAAATGTTTGATTCAAAAAGTGTTATAAATAATATTAAACTCCCAATGGTGAATTCAGAAGACGACACAATCGTCAACTCTACACACATGTAGAAAAGATCAAAGACACCATTCGTGGTAGGAGAATTGCTTTTCTATAGCCATACTGCCCGTATGAATCCTACAAGGCTGAGCAATAGGATGTTTAATTACTTTTTCAACAAAAAAAACCAAGGAGGCGTGGCTCACCGAGGTAGAGAAAGACTTGCAAGAAGTGGGGATAACACAGGAGGACATCCAAAAACGTATTCCGCTCAAGAAGAAACTCCAAGAGCACCGTGGTTTCCAAGAAAAGCTGAAACTAAAAACTGGCAAAACATGGACTGAAGCGAGGAAGGAACAGCATAGGATACGAATGCGGGAATACTGGGCGAAAGTTAAAGCCCAGGGGCCAGGGAAAGGAAAAGGACAGTTGAAATAGCGTGATCCGTAGATGGCCGATAAAAAAAAAAGTCAAGGTCACATCCGCGCCTAAGGAAGCATTGCGACGGCTATGGAAAAAATTATAAAGAAGCTTCACGTGTGTTCTGTTTCCTCAAAATTTTAAGCGTATTTACGGGTATATTCTTTCAAAACGTTCTTTCAACAGTGCTCTATTAATCGCAATCAAGCTATACAAATTACTATTCCAAATAAATTTACATATTTCAAAACGCTATTACGAATCACTTGGGATTAGGCTTTGTCGTCACATCGCCTGTGTGTGAACTCACGAGTCTAGTCTGCAAATTCCGGAAATTTTGACACGTCCAATTTTTTTTTTAAGATGGCAATGAAATTGATAAATTACTTGGCAGGGCTCAAAACAGGTCACAAACGATTACTGGCACTTTTCCAAGAAGGAAGGAAAACTGTTATTCTTGAACAAGCACTTCTTCAACAATCCACGCCAAAAATAAAGTGGCAGAAATTTATTTTAATAATTTCACACCACTGCCACTGCTTGTAAAAATAATTACTTTAGCTGGTGAAAGTTTATTAACTTGAGTTGAACAGCGCAAAATCAAAGTGCACATGCACATACGAGCCGGAATTATTCAGGATTTCTTGTTGCCTACGCTGAGATGCAAAATAAAATCTGACCNCGGCTGAAAAATGCACCCTTTTTCTTATGCGCATCGCTGATTCCACGCCACGACAGGTCGTAGAAGAGCGAAGTGTGGCAAGCTGCTCTTTTTTAGTTCTCCAAAAGTGAAAATAAAAGGTCTAAGTCAAAAAAATTATACCCGATCCCAAACCACATCTCCTCGGATCGCAATTTCTTATTCCCGAATCCTTTCAACCCTCCATCCCCTTCTTCAAATAAGCAAGAAGTTGCTATAGTCTATTCGCGATTCCTTCACACTTTTAAAATCAAACATTTGAAAAATCAGCCCATGTATAACGTGTTTGGTTGTATCCAAAATACGTTGTGTACCACATGCGTTTTATACTACTGTTCGCATAAAAATATCTTATTTTCGGTTAAATTGAACTTTAACTTATATTTTTCCCCTCAATAATATTTCATTTATAATTAATATTAATAAAAACAGGGAGAAAATAGGTGTGTTGGTAATTCCTAATAATAAATAGTTATCATGCAAAATATTATTATTTAAGTGAGTGCGCACGAATGCCTTGTGTTGTCCCATTGGCGTAATTTTTTAGACTCGGTTAAGCTTTGTTTGCATGAGGCGGAGGGATATCCTGGAAGTAGAACCGTAAGTAACCGCGAGTGGACTGTAGTCGGCTCGTCTTCGGACTGCCATCATTCTAAGCCTGGAGTAATACAAGTCGCGCGCGGCTTGGCGTGTCGTGCGGCACGCTAAGGCCGGGAACACGAAGTATGGTCACACAACTACAGCCAGCGAGATGGAAAATACATCCTGGACATTGTTCTGGAAAACAGTCGGGCAAAACTTCTGGGCCCGCGCGAGCAGTGGCGTGACAAGACTGACGTGAACAAGGTCCTGGAGACATGAAAAAGATCTAAAATACCGCAAACTTCGAAAATAAATTACAAGGATCACCTTCCCCCCCCCCCCNCTTACACAACGTTTTACAAATATAACGAATTACCTACATGCGTAGCTTACTCTCGCCTCCCACCAAGGCAAACCGGGTTCAATCCCCAGCCGGGTCATTCCGGATTTTCGCAAGTGGGAATCGTGCCGGGCGGTGCCGTTGGCCGGCGGGTTTTCTCTGGGATCTCCAGTTTCCCCCGCCCTAGCATTCTCACCTCATTTCACCCTCATCGGCTTGTTAAGAGCCGCCCAAATCTCTCTCAAATCAACCTGCATGCGTGTCAAAGGTATTACTGATCATATAGGTGTCAAACATTCAACTGAAACTGTATCTTCATTAATCTACAAAAGTTTTCGTTTTGATAGGTGGCAGGGCTCTTACGCACATATTAGATGTAAATCAAAGCAATTCTCAAGGACTTGCCAAGTACTGACAAGGACTGCACTACCGAAATTAACAACTGTCTAATAAAGATCATTGCTCCTACTTGCTCATATTGATGCTGCGTGACACCACACATTCAAGATCCGTAAGTTAAAAAACACTTCAGTAAAAAAAAATCGTCGAGATTTTAAATCGGCAATTATTTTCCATCACCAATGGTCTAATTAATGCAATAAATTTTTCATTGTTGCTTGGGACTTGCAGTTTAATTACAAGCGTTCCGCCTAACCTTGCAGCTCGTAAGCCACGATATCTCCGACAGTTTCACAGTGATGAGATGGTCATTCAAAGCATCTAGTACTTTCAAAACATTAAAATGCGTGTATTTAGATATGTTCATCAAATATGATCTTGCTTTCATATTTTCCCTTCCCCTAAGTTATTAAGATGACGTTACAAAAAAGAAAATTACGAGACTAGGTCCACAAAATAGTCCTAAGCGTTTTACGCAAGTAAGCTGTTACTTTTATAACCTTTTACCTTAAATAAACAGAAAAAAAAAAAGCTTTTGAGGAATAAAACAAATTCTGAAGCTTTTATTACAGATTTTCTTTACTGTATTTAATCTCATCCCAGGTATTAAGTGTTTCTCAAAATACCATGTCTACATTTTCAGCTCATGTGTACAGTTCCTACATTTTAAAAAGAAAGTGTAGACACAGATATCGTGACGTCAGAATAATAAAAGGTATGTTGGGTACACAAAACATAAGAAACAATAAGATAAGCAAGTTATTTTTTAAATATTTTTCTCAAACATTATATTTGAGTACTCAAATGTAGTGTTTAGAAACGTGGTGGAACGCGGAAAATGTAGGTTTGCCGGCCGGTAGCGAGGCGTTCTGCCCGCAGCTGCTCGAGGAGTCGAGCGGTGTCGGGTAGTGACTAGACATTTCTAAAGCGAAAGAAGTGTTTTATAAATACTGAAACGTAGTTTAGAATCCGGGAATATATGTAACCTTCTTTCTCAACATTACATTTTATTTCTTAATAACGTAGTTAAATTTATCACAGATATTAATCATGGCGCGCGACAAAACAGTACGCTCACTGCAGTCGCCTTTCATTACAATTTTGTTATTCTTGGTAATGTAATGCCTATTCCATTTTTAAATTTCCAACTTGGAATCTTAGCAATCGTAAACATAAACACAGATGACAATAATACGAACTACCTCAAGAAAAAATACAACCAAATAAGTTTTAACATGTGATGTAGGCCTACTGGATTTGAAGATCACGACTGTGCGATATGAGACACGTTCTTATCTTTGTAATTTTACACCTCTCATTTCAGGTTCCACAAAACAATGGGGATTGAAGTAATCAAGTACCATATCGGTATCTACTCGTGGCAGATTGTCCGACTGCGCTTTCACAAAGTTGCCTTCCATTTTAGTGCTGCGTGTTTGCAACGTGCCGGAGTCGGCGTATGACTAGTGACGTCTAACCAATGAGAGAGCGTTCCGCAGTCACGTGACAGCGGTCGTGAAAGTTACTGTTTTAATACTAAAATAACTTTGTCAAGACTGATTTTTATGCAACCATATTTATTTTCACAGGCGTATGCAAATGTGTTCGTATAATTTTGAACTATATTTGCGAAATTTGCATGTCGCCTATTTAAGGAATTCTCGGGGTTTTAAAACGGAACACATAAAATACGAAGTCTTTCGAGGTCCGTAAGAACGCCCGGTGATATCAAATGAAAAGAGACAGGCGGGGAAAGTGTAGCAGCGCGCCTCGAGATCGCGGTTTACTATCCCGGCGCGTGGCAATCCCATCGCCGGCCGTGACTTGTGGAACGACATTATTCTCACTCGGACCCTGGCCCGGATGCAGCTCTATTCGGGGCTCACTTTCCACAGCGGGAGCCGGCGCGCCGACCGGCACATTCGGCAGACGCGCGCGCGCACGACCGTGAGGACGACTTTTAAATGCAGAAAATTACCGACCCGCTTTCCTCTGCGCGCGGCGTGCCATGTAGCACACGCCTTGCACCCGCGCTGAGAGGAATTCGCGCGGGCGAAACTTCCCGCGAAAGACGGGATCTGTCGTGGTCGCGCCGAAGCGATCCGGGTTTCGATTCCCGGCGGGCTCACTGCCGACTTTCGCACGCGGGGCACGGTGGAAGACGCCGTCGGCCGACAGCTGTTCTCTGGGGGCTCCCGTTTCCGCCACTCTTGCATTCCGTCTCCGCCGCACTTTAAGGTTCGGCTTCATCTCCCATGCAGAAATTCTTCATTTTTCGGGTCATAATATCAATTTCAGAGAATAATTATTGAGAGTTTCCGACCAGAAAATTTACACTTTACGATTAATTTGGTGGTTTGTAAAAAAAGGAGGAACGTGCAGATATTTTTAATGTGACAAAATTTTACAATGGTAGTTGAGACTTCGTGTCTGCAACACATATTAAGGCAACAGTTAAACTTTTATAGTACCTAGCATTATTTAAAATCTTTAATTTACAAAAATTTTAATCAACAGGAAATGAGATATTTCGATATATTGGGTGGCGCTAAAGACCTTGTTAAGTCAAGGTTTATTCTGCTCAGGTTGGGAAGAAAACGAGATTCTTTTTGGGAGAGTTTCGTTTTAGGGAAATTTCTGCCGCAAGAGGCACTGGGGCCATATTCTCTTTACTGTCTTTATATAAAGACATTTGCCGCTTTACTTTCTTTACGAAAACGAAATAGTATTCCCTAAATCAACGTGTCTCCATGATGGTCTTTCGAATGCCTCGTGGCTGTATTTATATAAAGTTCAGTCTACAGGGTGTCTTTATGAACGAAAGTGAAACGAAAATGGCCGATATATTAATGTTTATTCTACAGAAAAGAAAATCTTTTAAAATGCCCTAAACATGATAAATATTATATTCTGTTATATTTTCGCGCAAATAAACGGTGTCTGGAATACATTTAAGGAGTATATTTTATAATTCGATAGTGATACTCTCGCTTTAACGTAACTACGAAGTGACGACTTCGGCCACGTGTCAGTGCTGCTATCTCGTGATGCTCTAAATGAACTTCTACCACCTCAAATCTTGTATCCAAGGGAATAAGTAAATTAATCTTAGAAGTATTATTCGAAAATGTATTAAGAAATAGATTTCACTTTTAGTTAAAATTTCATTATAACCACACTAATTGTGACGCAATGCATTCTGTAATAACGGAAAAAAATATTATTTCAGAACACAGCCCGCTGTGTTGCCAAACGTACATATTTGCGCAAAGATATCAATAACGATATGGCTTACAGAATACCACATAAAGACGGTAACGAGTAACCATCGTGATGGCCCTCTTTCTGATAAAGACGATCAGGTTGTCTGTCTTTAAGCAAGCTCAAGTTAGAGGCAAGGACCCCTGGTATTCCAAAGCGACAGCTTTAAAAGATAATCCCAGGCAAACAATATTAAACGCCTCGAGGCCACATCTGGCCGGAAGGTAGCGTTGCGTTGGCGATGTGCAATAGCAGAAACAAGCTCCGAGTGTGTTCTGTTTCCTTAGTTTTAAGCGGCGACTATAGAGTTTTAATACAGCAGTTTTTTTCTAATTAGAATGAGACCGATGTGATAACTAGGGAGGCCCCTTCAGCTGGTGGCAAGGAAAGAAAACTGTTCATTTGGATGTATTAGTTTGTGTTAGGTTGAAGTGCGAAAATATTAAGTATTTACTTTATTTCGTAACCATTTTTAACGCCCTCGAATGGTGTGTTGGCACTGAGCTTTCGCAAACAGGTTTTTAATAAAAAGAAAATCATTTAACTGCGAAAAAAAAAAAGATAGCTGTCTTCAAAAGCAATTTTTTCAATTTTGTTGTTACATTTAAATAAAGTAGCTGTTAGTCCAAAGTTTTACTAGTTCCAATTTTACGACAGAATATTAAACATGTGGACATTATTTCGACAAATTTCTAGTCCAGTGCGAAGAACACAGTTTATTAGTTACGCAAGTTCTAACAAAACCGAAACAATTTAGGGAGATAAAATTGTATGGAAACTGCAATTATCCCATTTGTTTACATGCAAAACTAGAAAATCGGATACAAATGCAACATCAGTAATACCTGGCAGCGAAAATTTTTATTTTCTAAACTATTAGCACTGAGCTTGCCAACCTGAATAGGACAAACCTAAATTAACAATCCAAATAATTCAATTTTATGTAAAAAGTGATGCTAACGGGACGAGATTATGAACAACCTTAATGTTACGACTGCGGCAAGAGAAAAAAAGTAAGATTCACTACAACAGCTGGGCTGTAATAAACAACACACCCCCCTCGCGAGCTTAAGTACAGCGCATTTTGTGCATTTGTAACTCTGCGGTCCGCTGTACTAATTACCTGCAGGCATTTTTAATTTCACGCCATCCATTCGCTTCTTTTAATTTACCTCGCCGTGTGTTGCTCTCGCTTGCAGCGCAATTCATCACAAAATGCCACGCGAAAAAAACAGTTATTCACGGGATGTGTCGGACTAACTGCAATTTGGGTAAACTCATTCCCGATGCAAGTTCGCACTATCCTGGAGTCTCTTCGTGAAAGTAGCGGGTAGCAAGTACTTAAACGAGTACAAGAGGATTTCAACCTCATTGCCGAGCCCGCACGTCATCGTACGCACCGTCGACCTCAGTTTACGTGAAGACGCTTAAAGGCGAAAATGAAAGCGTTAAAACTGCGTCGTTGTTAGTCCCCGTGTCCTAAGGCTAGTTATCACGCAGTGATTAAATCAAAACGTAATTACAGTGTTATGATGTCCTTACGCGGTGCTGTCACACTAGCCACGATTTTCCGCATTCCCTTGTTTTTACAAGGACGCGTTGCTTCCAATTATGCATGTTTACATTCCTTCGTCATACATTTTTTGTACCGAAGAATATTGTTAATTTTCCTATTACGTTTACTGATAACACAAATCACTCCGCTGCTTTTTATTAAGTTCTATAAAATGACGTACAATAATGAACACACAATGACGAATCGCACTATTTCGTACACATGTGTCAGGATTACATACCAGTTGCAGTTTTATGTTGATAGACGATGGTAATTTATTAAGTATATACTATATGTTACTTAAATATAAAAAAAAACACCGTAGCAATACGACCACCGTTTAGAGGGAGGAGAAGAAGACCTTTCAACAGAATGTGGATTGATATTAAACTGAGAAATACGAACCTGAAACATAAATTGTAATGTTATGTATATCGGTCAGAAGTTAAACACAAACGTTTCAGTGCAAATGCAGGTTCCGCTATTAAATGCAATGGTGTTCATTAAGTCACTAAAATAAGAATTAAAAAAACGTTGTGGTGACGCTAAATTGAGAAAATATGCATACTACCAGAACTAGAATTACGCATTAAAACGTCAACTAGAACCTTTTCGTAAATTTCTGCCAAAGTTCATAAGTCTATAATCGTCGATGACATTTTGATGGAAGATCCCCTGCCTGCAAACAATGAGTTGGCTTTTTGTTCGCGTCATGCAGAACAATCCATTTGTCTCTTCTTCGACGAAAACATTTGTAAAAAAAAAAAAATGAAAAGGGGCATTTCACTGGTGTGTGCGATTGATGACAAAATGATATCTCGCCAATAAACGAAAACGTGTTCTCCTGAGAATGGTTACGTCCAACGCAGGGCTATTATTTTCATGCTATACGTATTGAGTCCCGTTTCGCAAAGAGTATACGACAGAACTCTGAAAACACTATATAAAAATTGCTTCAACGAACTTATACTTTATGACGTGAGGGTGGGCAGTTGCACAATAGAATATTTTTTACACAACAGACAATTTTCTTTAAGGCGACATAACCTACTGCACCACGCTAGTAAAGAAAATATTTTGGGCGAGGAAACAAGTAGCTTTCTTTAATAAAAAAAATTACCAAATATTCTGACGGATAACGCGAGTAACACTACATGTGACAGGGGAATTTGTTTCCCCAAAATGATCACCTTTGGATGCTGACGAACTCATGATCATAAGACATTGGCGAAAATATAATGCCAGCATACACTTAATATAAGAAATACTGAAAATATGCACAAGTATATGAAGGTGAATAAAAAAAAACCCGCCGCCAATGGAAACAAAAAATTGGACTATGCAGCTAAGTTCTCAAAGAAAGCGTTAAGATTTCAAATACGTTTGCAGCATTCAACTATTTCTAAAAAACATTTCTCAAATCACGTGTACGCACCTCAGTTAACAGATTCTGGAAAAAAAATATGTTCGCCGAGTACTAGTGACCATTGCTGCTGTAAATTAAACTTTTAAATCAAAACAAAAGAAATTAAATATCCTCTGAAACTGGATCAGAAGAGCGCTTCTTTCAGTTCAGACGATTTAAAGTTTCAATGTTGGAACAAGACGCTGAAAATAGTATAAGTGACACTGAATATGATTATGTTTGGGAAGTAGGGCCTAAAGTAAGATTTAAAAACAAGGCTAAATAAAGTGTATTATTAAACAATTCAAACTGATGGGGGAGAAAGTAAATCGTCGAATAATACTAGGAAAACGACACATTTTAACTCGAACCACTATGAGATGACACGGTTTAATCACAGCTAACCCTGGGAGAGGCTGGCTAGTATTCCATAAAACAGTGATCCCCAAAGTTCTATGAACCGCGACCCATTAAAAAAAAATACCAAAGTTCAGGACCCACTTTAATGCCTTATGAGAGAAACGTACCGTTTCGCTGTTCCATCATGTCAACATTGTATTTCTTACGTAGTGTAAGGAAGTGAAGGGTAGTAGGATTAATAAAATAATTTAAAAAGTTGAAGTATTAAAAAACAATTTTAATGAAAAAGATACCTAATCAAACAGCATTACAGAATGTGTTATATTACTAATTTAGTTTAAAAATCATTTTGGTTGTAAGAAATTAGATTTTTCATTGCGAAGGATGCATTTGTTTTCTTTTTATTCCCATTACAGCTTTAGTGTTCACTTCAATTCTTGTCACTTTCAATCGCAATGAATTCGACACGTCCAGTTTATTTCGGTATTTATAACTCATGCATATGTTTATGTATGAAATTATATTTTTCGGGGCTCACCAAATTTTAGTCTGCGACCCACCAGTCGGTCGCGACCGATACTTTGGGAAATACGGCCATAAAATGTACGTTTATACGAATGTCTTGTAACCGTTCTATAGTTATTCGACGAAATACAGTCTAACTTTGCATGTGCTGATAACAGAAGTCCTTTAGCAAAATCCAATAAAGTGGTAACGCGATTTCACAACATCGGTAGAATTTGTTCCTAAAATATGTTTATTTTTAGTTTTTTCTTATCTGGAGATTATATTCATTGATAAACAACTGTTAAGATATGTATTCCATTTACAATGTAAAACTCTAATCTGTCATAGGTAGGTTTATCTTGTGATGATAAACCCATAACGAGACAGGAAAAAATATTTTCATAAGTATGAAACCAACCAAATTACCTACACAGATTTTCCAGGAATTAACCAACACTTTGCAATAATTTCATTAACAAGACGCGACATCTAAATAGTCATTGACTGCAGACAATTTTAAGTATTTGCATAAACGCGGGCACGCACAAAAAAATTCCACAAATATAATTCCTAACACGAGAAGGAAAGCAAAAGGGCAAGACACTATTGTTATAAAATGTTTGCACTGTTATAAATCTGCTTTATCCAAGTCGAGTAAACTAAATAAAATTGTATGTCCACAATTTACATTCACTGGTACTAGAGAACCCAGAAGCCAGAAAGCAAAACCTGGAAAACTATGTGAGAACAGGTAATGAAATACATCCATATTACCACTTGGCAAAGAACACACTAAGATAGAATAAAGCATTTCCCTCAACATAATTAATATAGCTGGCTGGAATCAGTGATTCTGTGATATTATGTAAAAAATACAACAACATTATGTCCAGTCATTCAAATGAAAACTGTCCAAGAAACAGGCCTTAAACTTTCGACATTCTAGTTATGTCATTCCACTCCCAAAATGTCACATGGGTTTAGGAAACGCAGATGCTACCACTAGTGGGCTATAATCTGTGTTGTTACGTGCATACAATCCAAATCTACACAGAAATGTTCATGCTTCATGCAAACGCTATCTTAAGAAATATGCCCCAAGAAAAAAAATACAACAGAGATAAAAAAATTTAATACATAGCCAATTAAAGAGAGCACTTTTGAAATCAACCTTAGAAAAAAGTCACTGCTTCTACCTGCACATATTTTAACAGGCGCACTGAGTGGCATGCGCCCAGTAAAGTTTGTAACGACGGAGGGAAAGTAGTTCCATATCTTAACGTCGAATAAAAAGTGTCAGGTAATCAATTGTGATAACTTAAATTATTTGTTTCATTTTATGTTTTTTTTTAATTCATCTAAGTGTAAAAATGAGCAGATTTGTAAAATATACTTCTGTAATAATTTCACAGTGTCACCAGACCGACGCATGCATAAAGTGATCAGGTCCATGGAAATGTTAATTGCCTACATGACGGAAGGATACCAAATGAGAAGTAGAAGAAGATCCTAGGCAGGGCATTTANCTAATAATTTCACAGTTTTACTGGACCGACGTATGAATAAAGTGATCAGGTCCATGACAATGTTAATTTTACATAAGGCGGAAGAATACGCAACTTGCATACTTTACAACAAACTGTTTTACAAAACATACAAAACCGTTTATGTATATCCATGTTTAAATTACACTTTCAATTTACATTACTTGATTATTAAATTTCAACATTCGGTTTGCACATTTCACTGTAAGTATTCTGTAAAATTCGCTAAACCGTTAATTGTAGTGTTAGAAATAAAATTGGCAGCTCGTTTCCGAAAAGAGTTTGTAAAAATACAAACAATTTTTAGAGAGTAGAATATGAATTTGAACGTATGTAACACACTTACATTCATAACAATTCCATCGTTTCACTTGGATTGCGCATGAATAAAGTGATCAGGCCCATGGAAATGTTAATTGCCTACATGACGGAAGGATACCAAATGAGAAGTAGAAGAAGATCCTAGGCAGGGCATTTAAAAGTGCTCAGTTAACAATGAATAGCCTATACAAGTGATGCAGTTATAGACTGGAGATGAGGTAGGCTGCTTATTCGTCTTCTGCGCATGTACCCAACATTAACCTACCCCAAAGGAACGTAACTGTCAATGGGTCAACAATGATGAACGTGTTTGTTTATATCTTAATTTTGAAAGCACGAGCACTATTGTATTAATAAAATACTTTTACCAATTAGAATTGAATGAAACTTCATTATAGATTGGTTAGAATAAGTATAAACATGTCTCGAAGCTTTTGTTTACTAATCAGTATTCTAATCTCAAATCCAATGAACGCAGTTTTTGCAAGTCGCATTGGCAGGAAAGCAGAATACAGTGTTGGGACACGGAGAGTGGTTGCGGGCAGCCAGCGTCTACCTCATCTTTAGTCTGTGGATGCAGTAACAAGTTAAGAGGGGGGGGGGGCCTGCAAAGTGGTCGAGAAATGCGTACCATTCCGAGAGCGGACCTCCAGTTGTCGGGCTGTGTCTTGTCCTTGTGCAGCACCATGGCGGCGCGCAGAACTTGCACCAGCACGCGCAGCAGGCGGCGACCCACCGCGGACAGAGACAGCCGCTGCGACCGGCGAGGCTACCGCGACAAGCGCAACAAGCGACGCACACCTGTCGCGGGGGCAGATCCCGCGGGTCGAGTTAGTCTCCCAACACCCGCCTTACCTTCGCACTGCGGTCCCCGCCGAGCACCCCAGCAACCCTTGTCTCCAAGCGAGGTTACGACAACCGCACAAGAAGGGCACCTGTCGACGGCGGATCTCAAGGTCAAGTTCGCTACCAACACCTTCCTTACCTTCGCGCTGCGGTCCCCGCCGAGCACCCCAGCAACCCTTGTCTCCAAGCGAGGTTACGACAACCGCACAAGAAGGCCACCTGTCGACGGCGGATCTCAAGGTCAAGTTCGTCCCCAACACCTTCCTTACCTTCGCACTGATTCCCAATCACACAAGGCTGCCGACACCCCTCGTCGTAATCACCCCCACGGCCAAGCGAGGTTACCACAACCGCACGAGAGACACACCTGTTGATGGCGGATCTCAAGGTCAAGTTCGTCCCCAACACCTCCCTTGCCTTCACACTGTGATTCCCAACATCCCGGCAACCCTCTACTCCAGGCCAGAACTCCCCCTTTGTATTCACGCTGCCAAGTTCCCCCCACACCCGATATCTACGCCGCAACTGCAGCCAGGTTACGCGGGACTAGCGCCGAACCACGGGCTGTCGACGTGAAGCACGCGGGTCCCCCGAACACTCCCGGACACACCGACCATCGAAACCTGCTCCTTCGCGCAGGCGTCGCGCTGGCCAACCCAACACTTGGCGCGCTCTCGCAACGAATTAACTGTTTCTCCTGCGAGGTCCCGCGGACACACACACCGTCTCCGCTCTGCGGCGCGCGCGAACTTACTGGCGCGATAGAACGGGCCGCGCTAACCGCCGGCCTTTATCGCTGTAAGAATGTGTCACCGCGCAATCACGCCAGATAACAACCGCGCTACGCAAGATGGCGAGGCTGAACTGCCAACTATATGCACGCCTGTTGCAAGACGGAAAATAGATTAAGTTGAANCGCTTGATAACTGCCATCGACTGCTGGCGACGTCAAATTAACGCCAGCACTCAACATGAGCATTTGTGATTTGAGACGTTTATACTTTTGGGACTTGGAAAGGTCTTGCAACGAGCGAATTCCCGAAATACATAATCAAGAACTGAATTCGAACTACTTAGTAAGTTTTCATGAGGTTAGACTAGGTATATGAATGCCGGGAACTACCATAAACAGCGATACTTATTACAGCCTACACACAGTTTTAGCTTAAAATTTGCCAACCTTATGAATATAAACCACAAAATCATTCAATATTCCAAAACAATGGTCTTAAAATACGAGACAATGTTATCTCACCTTTATATTAATGCAATTCATACATCGCGAAGGTACAAAAAAAAAACACAAGTGTTTTTAAGAAGATAAAATTCTGTTAATATTAAGAATACGGTTTTGTTTTAATTTTATAATATAGATATACATAGTTACATTTTATAAACTTGAAAATAATTATTGTTGCACTTGCACTGATTTTAAGTTATTATTCGAAAAACAGTAAACAATTTTTTATTTGTAAACTAAACACTGTATCATTTATTGCTGTGCGTTATCTTTTCATAGCCTTTGAAGCGCCAAAATTGCGTCGTAGAGTGTTTGAATTGGAAGTTATACATACACACAATAGGTACACGCAGCACGACGAAACCATTGCGCATCAGTTTAAAGCCTTGAGCGTAGAGGCGATGACGCACATAATGCTCGTGGCAGTGCCGCCTTATCGCTACCGTTCTTTACTGCCCTAACCACGTAAGGGATATTGGAAGAAGAATTTGGTGGAGGGGCAAATGCTAGGCGGGCCCTTCATGAATATCCATGTTGTGATATATTATCATTTTCTCCGTGTGCGGCATATAAGAGCGGGAATGTTCAGGCGGCGAGATCCGATGAGGGTGATTGAGATGAGTATGGAGCATTGCCGGAATGAAAGGGCGGGGAAAACGAGAGAACCCCTAGAAAAACCGCCGACCGGCGGCATCGTCCGGCACGATTCCCAAATGAGAAAATCCGGTGGCGACCCGCCAGGAATCGAACCCGGTCCACCTAGATGAGGGGGCGAGTAGTCTAACCACTACACCACTGCGGCCCCTGCATCAAGTGTGCCATCGCCGCTACAAGCGAGGTTCTGAACCGATGTGCAGTGTTTTCGCCCTGCTGCGTGTACCTACAGCACTTTAGGCAGTGGCCCATTAATTTGACTAGTGGAAAGTCTGTGAAGAAAATTCAATGCAAGGCCCCTCGAGAGTAGTTATAAATAGCTGGTTCTGCGTCAGGGGCTGGGACGTCAGGACGAGCTGCGTCCATCTTGGATGAGGACATTTCCCCCTTGTTTCCCCTCAGAAAAGACCAAAATTGCCAGAATTTCCCTCAAAAAATATGTCTTGCACAATTCGGCTGGCTTTGGCTCAATCCGGATGAATCCGGCTGAAAATTGTGCAATGTCAGCCGGAATGTGCAATCAATCGTATGCTCTATCATTCCAAGCCAACACCATCCATCTTGCCTAAATAATGTTCGTGTTCATTGCCCCCATCATGCAACTTCTCTCATCGTGCTCTATCATTTCACATTGGTTTTCTCCTATTCCTTCTGGTCTCATTTCACCTGGTTCATGATCTTGCATTCCGAACAGATATCGATACTTCATGTTCATGCATTCCTACCAGATGTCCCTACTTCATGCTCTTACATTCCTTCCTACCAGTTGACCATACTTCACGCTCTTGCATACCTGGCCAACAACGTCAATCGTGGTATCTACTTCATGCTCTCGCATTCCTACCAGACGTCCATACTTCATGTTCTTACAATCCTGTTTTCTCAGAGTCCTTCCTTCCCCGTCCCTACTTCACGATCTTACATTCCTGACCAACTTTATGAATAAATATTTATCCGGAGTGGTGAGCATTTTTCTGTCAATATACTTATTTAGGCGTGAATATTTTTACTTTCAATGCTGTCAAATATAATCTGCTACACTCACCGACGTCATATTTGCTCACAATGGTGGCGAAAATAAAAAAAATATCTAAAACTGTTCTTTCAAATTCCCTGATATTTCCCTGACTTTTTAAGGAATTTTTTTGCATTTCCCAAATCAACATACGCGGAAAAAATTAAAAAAATTTTATGTTGTTTTGTAAAAAATAAAAATAATTTTATAGGTAGCATTAATATGTATATCCATTTACGGATTATTTCCCACGCAGTTACAAATACTTGAAGAAAATAAATACAAATAAATAAAGTACATTCAAAGATGGCACATGGAAAAAGTGAGACAGAGGCCCTTGCAAGGACTGGAAACAGTCACGATACAAACAAAATACATGATACAACGTATCAATTCAATGAGAACCACTAAAAGTGTTCGAAATACTACTTGAGTAAATATTCTGTTTTCAAAAATCTTACACTTGCACATATAACCATATTTACTGCTATGCCAATGCTTGCTGTATCAAAAAGTTTCGCCAAGAAAATATGTATAATAATATTTACGATTATACATACAGCAACAAAATTATCCTACAAAGGTGGAATAAACCAGAGCAACAGTACAACTCAATGGGATGGCATGTCGCATTAAGGGCTAGAATCCAATATTTATTTTCTTATTAAATACGTATTGTATATAGATTCCCTGACTCCACACAAAGTTCCCTGGCGTTAACCACCTTGCATGTCAACCTTAATTATGTCCCACACGCTCGCAATTCCCCGTCATTACACGCAAAAAAAAAAAACGGCGCGCCAGTGAAATTCCTGGCACGTAAAGGCGATAGCGCCATTTGAAGCACGAGCCAGTGTCGCCTTCAGAGTTATCTTGCTTTAACATTCCTCCATAACGCACAAAAGCTTCTGCCTGACAGGCGGGCGCATAGAGGCCTACAAAGGCTTCCTCGCTATGAACGGTCCAAAACGAAGGATTCTACTATCCACACTGAAACGGTCCAGGAGTCGCGAAAATGTAACGAAGACTACACGACGAGAGAAGCAAGAGAATTCCTTGTTAACTAGGCCAACTCTATACACGATGTTCACCTTTGGCGCCGATGCTAATGTTTTCTTCCCGTTACTCGACGAAATTGCGCGGGGTAGAACTTTCACTCCCACAAGACGCTCGGTGTAATTAACTCTTCAGTTTTACGGAATTTTACTCAGGAGTCTTTCCAGATGGGCGGGGAACGAAAATTACTAGCGGAGTAACGTTTTGGGATGCCAATAACGGATGTTTCGACCGCCAGATAAATACTTTAACAGAACGCAGTGTGTTTTCTCTTTTATTCAAGCCGTGTTCTAATTCATTTCGAGTTTTGTTTTTCATAATTTGTCTTTGGAATTTTGTGGGGTCTAGTCGGAACACTACGACATTCAACTATCTAGCATGTCATGCTATTATTATTTTGGTGTTATCATGATTGCAAAATTAAAAGTCCACGAAGTCTTAAAATAAACCGCAATTATTCCCGAAAGTAGTACGACAGCTTTATGAAATTTACAGTTAACAAAATAAAACCAATACGATGTGAAATTGCTAGTTAAAATGTTTAATGATAAAATACCTATATCAAGAATATTTCAGCAACTTGCTTTGTGAAATAATTACTACGAGTAAAATACACATTCGTTTATTCCAATAACCTCGCTTTTGTGTGTATTCAAACGTTTCAAACAGGTAAAACCAATATAGCTGCGGTTTGGTAATTTTTATTTTGTAATTTATAAGTCTCGAAGCTGACAAAACGCAAATTACAAAAATACGTCATAGATTTGAGTCACACGATCATTTTGCTAACAAAAAGTGTCAATTGGAACACGGCCTCAGGCACGTGTTTTCCAAGGCCTGCGTCATTAACCGACATCATAATTAACGCAAATGTGTAATTATCACAATTCTGCACCATTAGAACGAAATTTGAATTTAAAAGTGCTAAGGAGCAGTTGCACCATGGAAACTAAACTGGTCGAAAGAGGGGGTTGTAAGCATAAACGGATCCGATGGAAAATAAGAAAATACAAAAACAGGTAGAAGGGGGGNGGGGGGGGGGGGATTGCTATAAAAAGTTATAAACATAAAAATTGATATTTATGGAAATAAGAGTGGAGAGTGAAGAAAATTTGGACGGCTCTAAGAAGCGAGCTCTTCAGAGTTTATACTTCCACGCCTACAGTTTCAACTGTCGCTACAAGCACGTGTGTCTTGAACATGACGTCTTAAATACGCATGTCGCCACCATCAATGCATCGCACGAGAACAGCGGAAAGTTAAAAAATACTTGGTGAAGAGTTTTGAGGATTCGTGGCATGGTTTTGCAATTCTTTTATACAATTATTGGAACTAGTTTCAAATCTAAACATGTCCGTGCATTTACAAAAGACACTCGACTATTTCTTAGACATTCAACTTGACTTGTTAAAGAAGTCGCTTTCGGTGGCGACCAAACTGAAGCAGCGACGGTTTTCGTGACGTGGTTATTCATCTACCGATCAGACAAATCAACGAAACGCCCACCTTTACAACCAAGACTGCACAAAGGACAGGAAAGATAGGCAGATACACAGATATACATATTTGGACTGCGCTCAACAGCTGAAGTATTACGGAGGAATTCCTAGCAACAAATGTTAAACGCCTGAAGGTCACGTATGGTCGTAAAGAAGCATTGCAAAGGGCACTCCCAAGATTGCCAATATGCATTTCCGGGAAGCAGCATTTCTCGTAAATTAGACCCGTAACACTAGAATATTATTAAACGCAACGAAAGTCAATGGATTAAACTGCAGGTGCCACTTTGTACTTTCCTTTAAATATACTGCACATAAAAGCCATAAAAAAAACCTTTTTTACAATTTTTTTTACAATTTTTTTTTTCCTTTTTGAGTTTATGTAATGAGATAAAAGTAAAATTTTGTAGATGTAAAAGCTGTTCACGGTAATGTGAGAAGTTTTGCAATCAACCTTTGAAAAATGCCACTGCCCCTAACCTGCATATATTTTAAAGGGCACACTGACTGTCACGCGCGCAGTAGAACTGGCAACGATGGAGGGAAAAATAGTTCCATATGTTATCGTTAAATTACAAGTGTTAAGTAAACATTTGTGAATGATAAAATATTCTATTTCACTTTTTGTTTTTTAAATGAACATCAGTGTCGAAATAAAAACATCTCTAAAATATTTAATTTTCTAAAAAATTTACAATTGCCCTTGACCAACGCACGAATCAAGTGACTAGGCCCATTATAACGTTAATTTTACGTATGGTGGAAGAACACACAATGTGCATACAAGTAGATCTTAAGCAGGGCTTCCAGAAGTGCTCATTTTACTGTAAACAACCTAAACATTTTTTTTTACCTTTCCTGTAAAAGAAAGTAGTATTCGCATAACATTGATTTACTGAGATACGCGTACATGAGCAAATACTGATTTTACACACATTGATTTAGGGAGCAAAGCGAAGTGAAGATGTAGCAGGGACGGAATACAAAGACAAAAGAAACGAGAGCAATCCGAGATAACCCCAACAACCAATGGCAACGTTTTGCCACGTGTTCTACATGAGAAAATCGAGTTACCCCACAGGGAATCGAACCCGGATCGCCTTGGCGGGAGACCTGGTGCCCTTTCCGCGCGCCCACCGCGTCCCTGATTTCGAAACGGAAACTCCCGATAATTCATTGAGTAAACATACACAGGCTGTAATTTATTTTTCTCTTAAACTTCCTAAACTGTAATGTAAGTTTTTAACCTATGTACAGCACGGAAATAAAGCCAAACATCTGGCTGCAAATATAGCAATGCTTATCGTCGCTACTACAGGAAGATAGGAAGTTCCCTACGTATTTAACTCTTGAGCAAATGTGAAAACGCTACCACGAATGCACGGGAAAGAAAAAAAAAACCTTTACTATTCTAGCTTTCTCAGTTTACGTACACACTGTTGTAAAGTTCGAAGTAATTTCTTAGTGTGCCAACACAAAGCACATGCATACGGATTTCCATTTCAATATTGAGTTTACAATTGTCGGCAGTAAGTTGATCAGTAAACGAAGTTAGTCTATGTATGTACGATACTTATATAAGATATGCGTGACTGGTTTAGCATTTCTGGAAATGTAATAGTCACAGAACTCGCCGAAAACGCCCGTATCTTGGTTAACAGGCGTTCAGAGAGCTCGGAACTTCCCTCCGCCGCACTGCTTCGAGTCGTAACGGGGAAGCACTTCATACCGCACGGCCGTCGCCAAGTCAGGCGCGAACTGTCATTTGTTTCTACCCTCGTCGAGATGCAAATTTGTCGCGGCGGAAACTGTTAAGACGGCCGCCTGGGTGTATGCCGCCGACGGTGTGCACAGCTCCAGCTGAAAAGTTTTTATTAAGGAAACCGTCCAACGTGTCAGAGTTAGGTCTGCTTACGTTTTTCAGTTCCTCCATTTCTCTCCAAGGCATGTTTTTGTGGTAGTGAAAATGGCTCAAACGGGTGTCTTCGCGATCATTTTTAGGTATGCACATTCCGGTAAAAACATTAAAAAAAGACAGAAGAACGTGCATTAAATCTTTATTTTTATTGTTACGTGATAAAATGGTAGGGATCTCTGTTGAAAGTCCCATAGAGGCGCGTTATCGAAGACAAGACTGCACGCCAATTCAATGCTTTGCGCGTAGAGGCGATGAGAGAGTTGATGCGCGTGTCTAGGTCGCCCCTAGCGCTCCCACGCTTTTAGGCCTCAGGCGAGCAAAATTCCTTCAACCAGGCGGCCACCTTAAGAAAGCCCACGAAACACGCCAAGCACGCATCAGGGACGATGCAAGAAGTGGGATGCTCTGGTTTTCCTCTACGCCTTTCGGCGCAAAAGAGAATATATATGGCCAGCTAAGGATGTTGAAAAAATATCGACACATCGAAATGACGATATTATATCAACGATATGTCGATATAATCGGGGATATATTTCAACGATTTTCTTTATCTAAATCAATGTACTTTTCCAGATATCGGAAATAAATATTTTTTAAATGCTCTTTTTTAGAATACAAAACTTAGAACTTAAAAATTACTATGCTTATTTGGCAACATGGACCAAAAACAGGCGCATCTTTCTGCAATGCCTCGTGTCATCAATACGTAATATTCCAAGCAATTTTACATGTGTCAAGGCTTTAATAAATAAAATATCAAATTCTGATGTACCAAAAATCAATTTTTTTTTCGATATATCATTTTTGTAAAACGATACTTTTTTTAATAACCAATATGAATAATACCGATATTTTTTCGCGATATNTCGTGTCATCAATACGTAATATTCCAAGCAATTTTACATGTGTCAAGGCTTTAATAAATAAAATATCAAATTCTGATGTACCAAAAATCAATTTTTATTTCGATATATCATTTTTGTAAAACGATACTTTTTTTAATAACCAATATGAATAATACCGATATTTTTTCGCGATATCATCATCCCTATGACCAGCCCCAAGTTACAGTTGATTTTCACCCCTAGGAAAGACGCTGTTAAATATACCTATTTCACCCATTTAATGGTCGCAACAGATGTAAACAGCGACGGTGACAAAGCTAAAGATTTTGCTGCTTACTAGGTTCTATGTGAGTGTCGGGGAAAATAGTTCCGATAGTATTTTCTGATTAAGTCAAGCGTAGTAATACAATTATTTATTAGCACTTTAACGTTTAAAACATTAAAATACTATGTGTGTAGTAATCAAGAGTAATAAGTTGAACGACTGCAACAGTATGTTGTGAAAAACAGATACAATACAATTAATGTTACCCGCACGCATTATAGCCAAATAAATGTAACCTTTAGTCCGAATATTCTTGGAACTTTCACCCACACCAACCACAAAAAAGACCAACGACAAGCACTTGCTTTACTAGTGCCCTACTGTTAGTGCTCGCAGTATTCCCCATAGTTTCAAATTTGCTCACTCTAAGAGTCAGTGGTACAGAGGAATGTGTCTGCTTTTTTAAAAATTTCCCACTGCCATAATTAGATAGTGCACAATTTAACGTCAAAAACGATTACACCACAAATTAAAAATTGTGAACACACAAAACTGCTGTTTTTGAGAACAACCAGTGTTATATATCGTACGTCATAAAAAAGAGAAAGAAAAAAGCAAAGGCCATGGACGATATGGCGTCTAGTTGTTTTACGGCAGGAAACACAGCTACACCTCTAATCTCTCTTTAGCTTAAAACCTTATTGCTGCAAGAAAGAATCTGTGTGTTACTCCTCATCTACAAGTTCCGCTGAAAGCGCTCATTAAGTGGAACCATCCATTACGGTCGGTCTGCTACGTTTCATGTCCGCTTTCACATAATTAAAATAAATTAAGTTGGGAGTTGAGAGATTTGGACGCATCTTAACATCGAGGTCTTGAGAGCCGATGAGGATGAAGAGAGGCGAGAGTGGAGCAGCGTCGGAATGCAAGGGCGAGCGGAACGGTAGATACCCAAGAATACCCGGCAACCAGTGGCTTCGTGCGGCACGATTCCCACATGCGAAAATCCGGGAGCGACGCCACCGGGAATCGAATCAGGTTAGCCTACGTGTGAGGCGAGTAGTCTAACCACAACTCAACCGCGGCCCCTGCAAGTCAATAAAAATTACAAGCTACGATTTCAAGCTTTAAAAAAATAGGCCTCAATTCAACTAATTCAACTTCCTCAAAGTCCAGATATTTTTGTTTGAAACCGGGTTACCTGGGGTCATTAACCGAAGCATTTTTCCCCTGCGAATCGCCGACGGCGACGAAAAAACCTGTAACTAATCGCCGGTTCTCGTGTCGCAACTATCAAACGAAAAAGCAAGCTTAACTGGCAAACAGCGGCCGAGATATCGGCAAGAACGGGAAACAGGGTTTACCGGCGTTCGTTAGTACGAAACACCGCCAAACAGTTGTTTTAAGGGTACTCCCTAGTAAGATATTCCCTGTAAAATCAGTGTTTGCACGTCTAGGCGTATCTAAGTAAGTAAATGGTCTAGGAATACAACTTTTTTCCTGCAGGAAAGATGAGAAACTATTATCTCAGCCGCCACTTATTACTTTCATCCTATTATATACATCTAAAGAGAGAGAGAGAGAAAAAAAAAGGAGTGAAAATGTTTTTGGGATGTCCTACTCGGTTTCCTTACGGGAAAGGAAAACATTACAAAGTTGCATCTGCAGTTTAATCCAATGCCTTACATCGCGTGTAAAAACCCTACTCCTACAGATCTAATTGGCGAGAAATTCCTTTACCGGGAATACATAGCACAGCCTTGAGACGGCCCGTCGCAATGCTTCCTTATAGTAAAAGTTACCTCGAGGCGTTTGAAATTTTTTTAATATAGACCATTCACGGTAAAGTGAACACTTCTGAAAGCCCTCTCATTTGGAATAATAGTATATATATACATGTATGTATGTATGTGTGTGTGTGTGTGTGTGTTTTTAGACTTTCAAGTGCGATGAAATATACACATTGTGTTTATTACTTACATGGCAATATTTACTCAAAAAGGTAGTTAAAGGATAAAAAATGGCTGAAAGGAAAAAGTAACTAGGGCCTCAAAAGTGCTCACTTTACCATGAACAGCCTATAGGAATTCCGCTTAGGTCGTGATTACGATGCCTTCACGTTACACGTACCGCGGATCACGATATACTTTCACGTGTACGTTAAACGGAGTCTTTTTGGGTAGTATATTATGATGCTTCACATAAGCAAGTAACCTTTGTGCACTGAATAAAATTGTCGGGGATAAGTTTTGTTCCTTTTCAGATTGAAAAATCTCGAAATTCTGGTTATACAGGCGTTTTCGTGTTTTAATATTGATGTGGTAAGAACAAGTTGCGGAAGTATGGCGTTCGTGATTGATACAAACTTTGAAAACAACTAGGACATCGTCATAACCTCAAAAAAAAAAAACGAAATGTGTCTGGGAGACGTAGATTAGTTTTTCGTATACGTGGAATTTCGTTTAATGAAATAAGCCAAAAAAAAAATTTTCAAACTTAACGGTAAACATTTTGTATTTCATGCATGCATTTGTACACACTGCGGCAATGTAAAGCTCCCTAAATTTTTACAGATAAAAACAAGATAATTTTAGTCTAACTTTCGTTCTAATTAACGGGAGGAAGTTATATATGCAGTACATGAATTTAAAATGTAAGCAGACGACATCACGAAAATAAAGACAAACACAGCAAATATTACGTTCCTAATGTGATTGGTCAGCGAGTACACGTGGTGACGAGTCACTTATCACGTACCACGCAAAAACTAGACATTGACAAGCTTTTCCATCACGTGAACGTTACATGAAATGATCGCAATAAGTCTACTTGGGAACACATTATTAAAGGTGTAGCCGGCTTACGTGAAAGCGTTGCTTGTTACGTGTTACGTGAAACGTTAAGTGATCCTAATTCAGGCCTTAAGCATATAAAGCAAAATGAGAAGTATAAAACACGAGGGTGCAAATGGGATGAAGGGAAGGGGAGCGGTCGTTAGTGTAGTGGCGAGGGAAAACTTGTTTACGCAATTTAACAGAGCCAATGACGAGTAATAATTATTTGTAGCACTATTTTTTAAATTTTACTTTATCTAGGCTTGTAATCAACTAAATTGTATTAACATAACCACATCTGGAGCAAGACTTAATAGTCCTTCAATCCACTTAGGCTGGTCGGCATGCGGATGCATTAAATCGGCAGAGTTTCTTCACGTCCTCGGTTTAAAAGCAAATTGCCATGGTGGACGAAATCCTCGACGTGGATCAACGCCTAGAATTCGACGATAAATATGATAAAATCGAAATGCACTGATACGAGCCTTATCTTGTCGGGCCTTTCGCTCTAGGAAGGGAAGTTCGAATACCTGTAGAGCGTCAAGATATTTACACCTTGCCTAGCCAGTCCTTTGTGCGCATAAGAGGTAGTAGGCTAACGAAGGCAGATGGGACCCACCCGACCACCACCAAGTTGGTTGAAAATGGGATTCTGCACCTTTTCGAACGCGTAATGTACGAGATAAATGGCGTCGCTGTCGATCAGTCGCGAGATGTGGGCATAACCTTGTCGATAAACATTACCAATCGCTCACGCCCAACCATCTCTCTGCAACCAAGATGGCAGGCTGGGGAATCGAAGATGACTACAGTGTTCCCATTTACGCCGAAGGCAGATTCGCAGTATGCGTTCCGCTCTCCTTGCTACTGGGATTCGCCGAAGACTACAAGAAAATAATAATATGAGCTAGGCAGGAGCTGATGATTACGCTAGCCACATCGCATTTGGATGCCGTGTTGGGAGTCGGAGAAAATATGCAGCTCGTCTCTCTTACTTTGAACACCATAGAATGGTTTGTCCCTCACGTGACGCCGAGCACCCGCGAACGTGTCAAGCTGTTGAATTATGCCAAGAAAGAAAAAGTGATCGAATAGCATTCAGAAGTTGGAGCCTGGTCACCTGCCCGGCCCTGTTCGCCATTATACGAAATCACTTGGTCGTAAAAACCTCTTCCAGCACAGAAAAACCGCGCTACATCATACTGGCGCTTCAGACGAACAAATAGCATAGCATCGGAGCAGACAATTCTACTTTCGATCAACACAAAGTCGAAAACGTAAATATATTTTTGAATAGCGAAAGCTACTCGTATATCGACCTGAACACTACATTCGACCAAGAAGGTTTTACTTTGACATNATATTTTTGAATAGCGAAAGCTACTCGTATATCGACCTGAACACTACATTCGACCAAGAAGGTTTTACTTTGACATATTATATGTATTCGCAATTCCAATCATCGCATTACGGACGCGAGACGCATCCCAACCTGAGCCCCGAAAATTTCTCCGATCTGATATTCGATACATCGAAGCAGAACGTGCGCGTGCAAAATGGCATGGTCGACTGCCGGATCGAAATAATCACCAAGGAAAACGTGCCCGCTAATACCGCAGTCTACTGCTTGATACTCCATCCACGACAGGATCGTTCCGTACGATTGTTTTTCCGGCCTGGTAAAAAAATCATCAGTTAATTAAGCACGTAAATACNCCACGACAGGATCGTTCCGTACGATTGTTTTTCCGGCCTGGTAAAAAAATCATCAGTTAATTAAGCACGTAAATAGGCATGGAGTAGGGACTCATTTTTCAGTCGTAAAAATGTACTGTAACTTGCAAGGTTTATGGAACCAAGACGACTTCGTGATCAAGGAAATCGCAGGCGCGGATTGTCACAGCGTGACTCGAGCCCGCAACTTTCNAGACGACTTCGTGATCAAGGAAATCGCAGGCGCGGATTGTCACAGCGTGACTCGAGCCCGCAACTTTCAGCCTCCGTATCCGTGAAAACTGTTGGATGAAAAGAGCAAGAAAACCACCGCCTGGTTGACCAAGTACTACCATTTCTCCTGCCATTTGACACATAATTATTTAAACTTTTTCGGAAAAGTTCGTACACTACACTTTCGTACATTCTCGATTTGCATACGTGGACATCGCGATTTTGTTTTACCAACTCCTCTAGCGAACAAGGAATCGTACAGTTGGGCATAAATGGTAAATGTAACAGTTTTTATATTCGCATGTTGACGTGTCCCGCACATAACAGCCTTCGAAATCATTGTAGCAGCATAACCAGTGAATTGTACAGTCACAAAATAGAATTTGCAGAACTCCTCGAGCATCTCGATAACTTACGCGTCAGTACCCACAATTCAGTTCACTGTATTTGCTCACGTCTTCTGACTGAATGGAGAAAATACGGCGACGGACACTTTCATTTCTTCTTCGATATCACTTCTTCGATATCACTGTATTCGAAGTCGGAGCTGATGGGGGCTGGTACGGGTTGCCTGATGCGGGTTCGTGCTAGTAGACGGTACTGACGAAGTTGCTCCTCGTGCCAATATGGTGCGGATAAGCTGAAGAATATTATCTCAATTTTCTTCTANACTGACGAAGTTGCTCCTCGTGCCAATATGGTGCGGATAAGCTGAAGAATATTATCTCAATTTTCTTCTACGTTGCTATTGCTGTTATTTTCTTCTTCACTTGACAACATGGCTATCGTAAATTTAACAGGGATTTGAAACGCTGCAAGTTTCGAAATGGTCACTGAGTTTTTCTCCTGAAATAGTGAAAAAGGAACGACAGCGAGAAAAATTACTGCTTTCCCGAGGGGGCTCGAGCGTCTTATAAAGAGTTTTTAAGGGGAAAAAATAGCTCACCCTCGCGATTAAAGAAGGTCGGCGATTGGTCGGAAATAAGGTTTCCGAAAACACCCGAGTAATTAGCAAACGAGAAACATTAGCGGAGCAAATAAATATATTGGAAGGGCGTGGGGGGGGGGGACCAACTAATTGGTCGAACTAAGGTTTCCAGAACATTGGCGGAGCAATTAAACATATTGGAAGGGGTTGGGCAATGATAATAGGTGGTGGGACAATTGGTCAATTAAATATATTAGAAGAGGGGAGTGGTGGGGGTCAGTCGTCTGCTGGGCGCGGTGCTGGGCACAGAACCAGCAATATAAAACAAAATACAAACGAAGAAAACCAAGATGGCGATCGAACGAAGGTGAGAGAAAAATTCCAGTCATGTATAAAAAATGACAAAATAAAAAAAACAAGATGGTGGACAGTGACTGTGACGCCTACAAAGATATCGGACTGCGTCGACCAAGATGGCTGACGGTGGTTTTGACACCTACCAGAATGGCGGACTACACCTACCAAGATTGCGGACTGCTCCGGTCCCAATGGCGTACGGTGGCTGTGACGCCTACCAAGATGGTGTAATCAGTATTGGTGGAGGGGGTGTGGGGACCTTCGGAAATTTAAGTTTATAAATAAATTTTGTAATAATTCTTAAATATTTTTAGTATAATTTTTTATAAAGTTTCTGAAATTTATTGGGTTTTAGGTTAAAGGTCATTGGGGTCAAGGTCACCTGGATCCATTATGGGCGCCGTCCGACTGGAATTACAGAGCACCAACAGCCCCGATGCTCCGGTCCCAGCTCCCGATGTGCCAAAGTCCCCATAATCCCTCTACTTTAAGAAGCACGGATGTGAACAATATTAATTCATTTATACATTTTGCATGATAATGCAAAAGCAGTTGTTCACATTCCTGCTTGTTCGTTACTTTTTTTGATACAGGGAAGTCTAAATAGACTAATCATCCAAGAGCAGTTTACACTTGAATAGTGCTACATAAATATATGTGTATATATATATTGGAAAGTCAATAACTACTTTTGCATTATCATGAAATATGTATAAATGAAATAATGTTCGATTCCGTGATGCGGCAGGAATTTTTTCTAGCATAGCCCGGACAAGACGAATAAATATAATTCTTTATAGTTAGGATATGTTAAGGTGTTACGCCGTCCACCTGTCTCCTATTCATTACATCCGTTAACATTTCAAGGTCGAAAAATTAGCGTATTCGCCATTTATGTGTAATTTTTTCATACGCCCAATATTGGCTCCGACTGTCTAACTGTACAACGGCCTATGACCCAGATGGTCACTAGATTGAGATTAAGTCCAACATGGTTGTAGATTAGTTACATTCGGTACGTGAACAGCATTTTCGAAAATGTTCTGAGGCACTAAATGGGAAAACTGCACACATGAAGACTTTCTACAGAAAACCTATTAGCACGACCCTATATGATTCACACTAACTTTATTTACCCATCCTCATTTTTTTTAAGGTACGGGATTTCTTAAAATTGTTACAATATTTCTTTCCCTTTTAATTTTTCGCTGTTGTTGGGAGTGCCCGTATCGTGCAAATCTTCAATGCAAAGGTACCATGAACCTACAGGAATTTTTTCTACCACTTCTGGTTTGTTCGAATGCGGATTCTGTTTATCGTTTCCTACACTTCAAAGCAAAATAATACACACAGCAAAAATACAGCTGATACTTTCGAAGCAAAACCAGTTCACTAGATTACACTAAGTTTCCTGCGCGTAGGGGCACAGGGAACAAGGTTTTACATATGCAACTGAAAAAAACCCGACATGCTGAAAAAAATTATCAAAAACTAAAAATAAATAGGAAATGTATTATTATGTTACGCAAGTCTAACTTAATAGTCAAGTATCAAAATAAAGTACGACAAAGATATAACGAAAACACGGCTTCAGGCATTTAAAAATGGCACTGACACCAGCCACGTGTCTACGGCATAAATATTGAGACTGCCGCAGGTTTTTCAAAGCGAAGGAACCGACAGCGTTACAGAAACCACGAGCGAAACGTACAGCAGCTTCGACAGAAGCGTTACAACAAAACGCCTTGTCCGTCTCGCCAAGCGATCGGGAAGCGCAAGGTCGCGTCTGACGTCCGTTATCCCGAATTAAGAACACTCCGCTATTCCGGAGGCCTCGTGCCAACTTCATCTTGTATCTGCAATACATCTCGCAGAGTCCCAACCACGACGCCGCCATTCTTTGGCCTTCCCTTCCGAGGGCGCACAAGTATACTCTATTCGCGGTTTCTTCACACTTTTTGAATCTAACCTTCGAAAAATCATCCCACGTATGACGTGTTTGGTTATTTCGTAAACATGCCATGTATCACAATCGTTTTATACTTCTGTTAACGTAGAAGTACATTATTTTTGGTTAAATTAAACTTTTACTTATACATTATATATAAATTATAATATTTCATTTATAATTAATATGAAAAATAGTGAGAAAACAGGTGTGTTGGCAATGCCTAGTAAGAAATAGGTTCTTATGCAAAATATTATTACATTGAGTGCGTATGGATGCAGTGTGTAGTCCCTTTGGTGTAGATTTCTAGACATAGTTAAGCTTTGTTTGCATGAGGCGGAGGGATATTTTGGAAGTAGAACTTAAGCAGTACTTTACAAAAGTAGGAAGCAACCGTGAATGGACTATGTATATTACCGTTCGTGCGAACAAGACCACACAAATAAAAATATTTTGTAGTGAAGTCACCTTGCCAAATTATTTTGTAGTTACTACAAAATAATTTTGTAGTGGCCACAAAAGTTTAGTGGTGACAAGTAAATAATTTAGTGTTCAGCACAAAATTTATTTGGCAAGGCGAATACTAACAAAACATTTTGTGGCCACAAAATATTAGTTTTCAGTGCATTGCGGGGAAGAAAAAAAAACATCCGAACGTCACTGGCTATTAAGGAGTCATGAGGCATACATTAACTCTATAGAAGTTGATCGTATTTGAAAAATTTACTGAAGTCAACAGAGGAAATCGAAGAAAGAGGAGTCCTATGTAATCGTTTTTACCATCATAGCAAATATTTTATNTGTAATCGTTTTTACCATCACAGCAAATATTTTATTTAAAGCGAAGTTTTTTAGACGAGCTATTTATGACGCGATATATTTTAATATATTATGGCGGCGCCCAGATATTACGCGAAATAAATGCACCAATACTGCAAAATTGTTGCTAACGATATTGGCAAAAACCGTTACAGTCAATTCATGGTTACTTCCAGGTCACCAAACTCACGATCAAAAATGGGCACGTTGTTTACGTGTTGTGAAAGCCGAAAATATCTCGTGTGACTGACCTACTTGAATGCGAGGCAGTAATTACTCAGCCCACGCGCCTTCTCGAACAAACGTTTTTGATACATACACAATTCCACAGTTAAGTCTAATAATTAATTACAATACTTATTTTTTTGCTTGACAAGTGATACTCGTAGGCAAAACAACCCCGCGTACTCATGGCTTGTTCTTTGTGCTCTAATTTTATCGCAAGTATTTATTTTTACTGCAATTTTTTATAATGTTCCCTGTTAAAAGAGATACCATTTTACGCTAGTTAAAAAGTAAAATATAAAACGAAATAGCTAAAGTCCTTCAATTCCAACCACGTACATTAANAGGCAGTAATTACTCAGCCCACGCGCCTTCTCGAACAAACGTTTTTGATACATACACAATTCCACAGTTAAGTCTGATAATTAATTACAATACTTTTTTTTTTTGCTTGACAAGTGATACTCGTAGGCAAAACAACCCCGCGTACTCATGGCTTGTTCTTTGTGCTCTAATTTTATCGCAAGTATTTATTTTTACTGCAATTTTTTATAATGTTCCCTGTTAAAAGAGAACCATTTTACGCTAGTTAAAAAGTAAAATATAAAACGAAATAGCTAAAGTCCTTCAATTCCAACCACGTACATTAATACAAATAGCAATGCCTTTTTTTTTATAAATGTTCCATACATATTAAACAGAGCTTTTATTTTTGACGAAATTTCTTGTATAGTATTTCACGATTACTTCCAAATTTTCTGAATCCCTACTAAAGTTATACTTCCAGGATATTCCTCCGCCTGGTGCAAACAAAGCTTAACCTAGTCCAAAAAATTACAGCAAAGGGACAGAGCACCGCATTCGTGTGCGCTCTGTGTAATAATATTTTGCATAAGAACTATTCCTTACTAGGCATTACCAACATACCTATTTCCTGCATGTTTTTATTTATAGCTCTTAATTATAAATGAGATATAATTTATAAATAAAATATAAGTATAAGTTCGCTTTAACCCAAAATTAGATCTCATGTTAACAGAAGTATAAAACGTCTGTGATACATAACATGTTCAGTAAACAACTAAATGCAGAATACATGGGGTGATATCTCAAAGGTTTGGTTCAAAAAGTGTGAAGAAACTGCGAATTATTTTGCGCAAATTCGAAGAAGAAAATGTAGAACCAGATAGCGAGTGTCTCCAGTTCAAATCCTATTCAGCAAATACTTTAACATTGCTTTTATGTATGTGCTTGTCATGCAATAATGAATGAAGACAGAATTCGTCCGTAGTGATTCGGGAAAAATAAGAAATCGGTACGAACAGGCCGGGATTAGAATCCAAGCCCTTGAGTCCAACGTGCCATCATTGATTTATCTAGTAGCAAATTTTAATTTCCTTTAAAAGGGAACTCATTTGTACATCGATAACTTAGTTTTACCTTGGTGGAAGTTATTTACCTAAGTACCGAAGACATTTATTTGGCTACCTCTCCTGAATGTATACATTGAGGTCGAACCAGGGATCGAATTCAGGTTCTTACGATTGCGAGAGCGCTGTTCTTTGTCACATCTGACAGACCAAACACTTTGTAATTTCATTTTACAGTTGCTATCTTTTATTTGTTTGCTGAAAATATTAGTTTTTTCACAGGTGTATATTCGAAGTGTCCACACCTATAACTAGTATTACAAGCAGTTTCGCCACATGCAAATTAACCAAGTCTTTGAAGTAATAATTATTAGCGGCTATTATTAATTAGATTATTAACTTTACAAGCCTGTAAAATGTATTCCCAAATATTTGCAAGTATCTCTTAAATATTTTTTCCCGTGTACGTCTAAGGAAGTTTTATTGAAATGAAAAACAGATATAGTTAAATTTAATACTTTATTTACTGCAGCATACATAATATTTCTATACTACAAAAATTAAAAAATGGATACATTAAAAAAAAATTTGTACATACACCCGATATATTAACATTATTGTTTTATACATTATAAATCGGTCTGGAATCGAACCCCCGAACTTTGACTCGCCAGGTAGGCCGCAGTAATGGTGTGGCTAGAGCAACGGCTTTTATAGGCGCCGAGTGATGGGTACCCCCCCCCCTTCCCCCGGGCTAATACTTTTCAGCCAGCAGAGACATTGAACTACTGGGCTGATAAACAGTAATCGGCCACAACTTCAGTTTGTAATAAGTTTTTATAGCTTCTTGTAGAGTATTGTCTCATTATTGTAAAAATATATTTTGTTTACTGTTTTCACATAAAAAAAAGCAATATTACAGTGAGAATTTTTTATTTGTAATATTTAAAACCTTGGCTTACGTGAAATTGGTGTTACATACGTGCATGGCCACAAGCACAAACATACGATACACGTTGAGAGAGTGAGAGGGAGGGAGAGATACAAGAGTTAAGTGAACATGGGCATTGTCACAGAACATTTGATACCTGCCCCCCTTCTGCAAAAAAAAATAAGTCTGTGCCTATGACGGCTTTCTACCAAGGCGATTCGGATGCGATACCCAAACAGGGGTTTGCCTATCTTCGCGTGTAAGAAACTTTCCGGACGCTGCAGCTGGCCGGNACCATTTTACGCTAGTTAAAAAGTAAAATATAAAACGAAATAGCTAAAGTCCTTCAATTCCAACCACGTACATTAATACAAATAGCAATGCCTTTTTTTTTATAAATGTTCCATACATATTAAACAGAGCTTTTATTTTTGACGAAATTTCTTGTATAGTATTTCACGATTACTTCCAAATTTTCTGAATCCCTACTAAAGTTATACTTCCAGGATATTCCTCCGCCTGGTGCAAACAAAGCTTAACCTAGTCCAAAAAATTACAGCAAAGGGACAGAGCACCGCATTCGTGTGCGCTCTGTGTAATAATATTTTGCATAAGAACTATTCCTTACTAGGCATTACCAACATACCTATTTCCTGCATGTTTTTATTTATAGCTCTTAATTATAAATGAGATATAATTTATAAATAAAATATAAGTATAAGTTCGCTTTAACCCAAAATTAGATCTCATGTTAACAGAAGTATAAAACGTCTGTGATACATAACATGTTCAGTAAACAACTAAATGCAGANAAAATTAGATCTCATGTTAACAGAAGTATAAAACGTCTGTGATACATAACATGTTCAGTAAACAACTAAATGCAGCATACATGGGGTGATATCTCAAAGGTTTGGTTCAAAAAGTGTGAAGAAACTGCGAATGATTTTGCGCAAATTCGAAGAAGAAAATGTAGAACCAGATAGCGAGTGTCTCCAGTTCAAATCCTATTCAGCAAATACTTTAACATTGCTTTTATGTATGTGCTTGTCATGCAATAATGAATGAAGACAGAATTCGTCCGTAGTGATTCGGGAAAAATAAGAAATCGGTACGAACAGGCCGGGATTAGAATCCAAGTCCTTGAGTCCAACGTGCCATCATTGATTTATCTAGTAGCAAATTTTAATTTCCTTTAAAAGGGAACTCATTTGTACATCAATAACTTAGTTTTACCTTGGTGGAAGTTATTTACCTAAGTACCGAATACATTTATTTGGCTACCTCTCCTGAATGTATACATTAAGGTCGAACCAGGGATCGAATTCAGGTTCTTACGATTGCGAGAGCGCTGTTCTTTGTCACATCTGACAGACCAAACACTTTGTAATTTCATTTTACAGTTGCTATCTTTTATTTGTTTGCTGAAAATATTAGTTTTTTCACAGGTGTATATTCGAAGTGTCCACACCTATAACTAGTATTACAAGCAGTTTCGCCACATGCAAATTAACCAAGTCTTTGAAGTAATAATTATTAGAGGCTATTATTAATTAGATTATTAACTTTACAAGCCTGTAAAATGTATTCCCAAATATTTGCAAGTATCTCTTGAATATTTTTTCCCGTGTACGTCTAAGGAAGTTTTATTGAAATGAAAAACAGATATAGTTAAATTTAATACTTTATTTACTGCAGCATACATAATATTTCTATACTACAAAAATTAAAAAATGGATACATTAAAAAAAAATTTGTACATACACCCGATATATTAACATTATTGTTTTATACATTATAAATCGGTCTGGAATCGAACCCCCGAACTTTGACTCGCCAGGTAGGCCGCAGTAATGGTGTGGCTAGAGCAACGGCTTTTATAGGCGCCGAGTGATGGGTACCCCCCCCCCTTCCCCCGGGCTAATACTTTTCAGCCAGCAGAGACATTGAACTACTGGGCTGATAAACAGTAATCGGCCACAACTTCAGTTTGTAATAAGTTTTTATAGCTTCTTGTAGAGTATTGTCTCATTATTGTAAAAATATATTTTGTTTACTGTTTTCACATTAAAAAAAAAGCAATATTACAGTGAGAATTTTTTATTTGTAATATTTAAAACCTTGGCTTACGTGAAATTGGTGTTACATACGTGCATGGCCACAAGCACAAACATACGACACACATTGAGAGAGTGAGAGGGCGGGAGAGATACAAGAGTTAAGTGAACATGGGCATTGTCACAGAACATCTGAGACCTGCCCCCCTTCTGCAAAAAAAAATAAGTCTGTGCCTATGACGGCTTTCTACCAAGGCGATTGGGATGCGATACCCAAACAGGGGTTTGCCTATCTTCGCGTGTAGGAAACTTTCCGGAAGCTGCAGCCGGCCGGCGAGTTTTCTATGGTTGCCCCCCCCCCTCCCCATCATTGCATTCTATTGNCCTCCCCATCATTGCATTCTATTGCTGCTCCATCTCCATCTTACTTCACTCACACAGAAGCTTAAAACGACGTTAAGCGCCTACAAATCTCTCTGAACTCTCGACTCAACTCTGACCCCAGCGAAGCGTCCTAAGACAGTAGAACAAACCTTCACACACTCCAGAGGTCTTAAAAGTTTAAAAGGCGTGCACGAATTACCAGTGGAGAAAACTGACAATACCGTAAAACAATATGAAGACAAAAGAACACGCAAGAATCTTGAGCACTGTAGGGGAATTCACTGCGTCTGTTAAGAGCTCGTGAGACACAACAACTAAACAGATTAATTAAATTATATAAGTTTTCTTTTAAACTTACCTAGAAAAAAACATTACAGGGCGATGATAGGTAACTTTCTTTACAAACAAACTTTGCGAATGAACATTTTACCCACGTGATGAATTTCTGTCAAGTCACGCAGTAAATTTGCGCATGCCACTGTGTTGCAACACATTATGATAAAGGATCGTGAAGAAAAAAAAAAAAAGACTCGTTTGAACTAATATCTGCATTAACAGCATTCTTCAACACCGCCTGTTGCTAAAAATATTAGAAAAGTATTTATGTTGGCAACAGTTCAAAAGAATGTGCTAACTGCGATAAAACATGAACAATGGCCTCAAATACTCATTTCACGGGAATTTTCGTTACACAGTCAGTGCATTCTAGGAAGCAGCATAAGTTTTTTTTCTC
>NQII01000118.1:689821-723459 GCA_002778355.1 Clitarchus hookeri
GGGGGGGGGGGGATGATGCATGAACCACGTGCACACACATCCATATGTGATGTTAGTAAGTTACTAGCTCTAAGCAATTACCGACGACGAGACTTGCCAAACTGGTATTTGTTGATATAGCACTTAAAGGTAAACAGTGATTTGCATCAGATGCTGCTCAAGACAGTTCCCAAGCCGAAGGCTAGACATGGTAAATTGGACGAAGCAGATATTAGCCTTCTGTGCTGGAAGGTCAAGTTCGCCTCACGAGAAAGAGTAGCACCGCGGAAATTACACAAATACTGGCATCAAATTCGGGAGGCAAGCCATCGTGGATGACAGGTTCGTAGCACTTCAAGCAATAACATCAACAAAGAGGAAAAAAACTGCGACGTGCTGTCCAGTCTCAGTCAAGAGACTTCTGTAATATGGCATATATTTTCCCACGATTTTAAATTTTTAAAATTCAATAACGCAGGCGCGCAAATTTTGTATTCTCCAGTGCCTCGTGTGTAATGCCAGGCTATTATAAACATAGTGTTATGAGAATGGGATCGCCTGATTGCAATCAGGCGATCACATTCTCATAACAATAGCAATGATCAAAAAGGTACGATCTATACAGTTTTACCACACGTTCTTTAAATAAAAGCAAATTATCACAATGTAACACATGTCCATTCCATTTAAAATACACGGAATTGTAGAGATTAATCAAGAAAATTAATCGCTTGGCTACGTTTTTCTAGTACAGGGCTGGGATTCGCAGCAAGCGCAATGTGCAATGTGCAATGTTCCCGTGAAGAAAACACAGGCTAGGCGGGATGACTTCGTCCCCTTTCATTCCACCCCAAAGTCTGCACGCCGCCAGCGGCGAGATTGGAGACAGCGTCATCTCCCTTGGGGCGATCTTCCACACAGAGATTCTCCCCGTCAGCGCGACAAGGGATTTCTTCTATTACAATAGCCACCCCCCGTGTCCCTCACTGGGCGAAGAGAAAAAAAAAGGGGGGGGGGGTTTCAATCTGCCGATTAATTCTAGAGCATTATGAAGCGCGGCCGGGGGCCAATTACGTCGCGCGAATCGTACCAAAGCTGTCGAAATGGCGTTTTAACGACAGTAGCGGGACAGTCATAACGACGAGGATATAAATCGACTTTTATATCACTTTTTTCCTCGCTCCAAGTCGGTGGTGCTATAAGAACTGGTAGTGAGGTGAAGAGATTTGGGCGGCCCTTAACAACGGGGTCTTGAGAGCCGATAAGGGTGAAGCGAGGTGAGTATGGAGCAGCGCCGGAATGCAAGGGCAGGGGGGAACGGGAGATCCCGGAGGAAACCCTCCGGCCAGCGGCATCGTCCAGCACGATTCCCACATGCGAAAATCCGGGAGCGACCCCGCCGGGAATCGAACCCGGTTCGTCTTGGTGGGAGGCGAGTAATCTAACCACTACACCATCGCGGCCCCAAGAAGTGGTAGTCAGAAGCCAGCATCAACGTGCTCCCGCAATGTCTGCGAAATAAGGAAATATAGAAATCTAGATAAAATTATCTGTACCCATTGCAGATTTCCCGTTAATGAGAATATCGGAACAGATGGGAGGAGTGAATTTGGGGGGGGGGGGACACTTCACGTGAGGTGCCAATTTGTAGAGTCACTGCAATAAACTTAACTTTCGGTTCAGCAAAGTCGGTTAACGCATGTTTACACATGGTAAGAAAAAAAATGCAAACTGGTTTGACAGTTTAAAAATACTACCACTTGGCGTTGTTGTACAGAAATGGAACATACGTCCATGCTTCTGACAGCTAACTTTGTACACCCGAAGTTACCTTTTTCGACATGTTCCAAAGAACTATTTTTCCCTTGGCATTATTGGTTTTAAAGTCCACACAAGGCGAATGAATCGACAACAGGATAACCACTGGGATAGCAGACGGGAACCTCCTTGTACGGGTTTAAACCCCGAGACTAGTCTGGTCGTTATCTAGTATAAGTCCATGCCCGGTTACTTGCAACTTTCCTGAAGTCGTGCTAAAGTTCTACTTCAAGGCTATTCTTCCGCGTCATGCAAACAGAGTAACGGGGGCGTTTTCAGTCTGGGGTTCCCTATCTCAGATGGATGCTGGTGCCTTTCCCATTCATTCCTGAAAGTTTGTAACGTTTCCCCGGATACACCCAGTATATAAAATCCCGTAGAGGGATAGGATATCGATTTATTTTTGTTGTAGTCGTATAGTTCGGTGGAAAAGTATACTGAAGTGACCGCGCCGCAAACGTTAACCGAACTTGCAGGCACAGTAAGCCAAAAGATTTGTCCCCGAAAGTTCCCCGTGTCGGACGAAACACCGTTATTACTCGATCGNGTTTAAAAATACTACCACTTGGCGTTGTTGTACAGAAATGGAACATACGTCCATGCTTCTGACAGCTAACTTTGTACACCCGAAGTTACCTTTTTCGACATGTACGTAAACCTGTCCTTGCTGATAATACAATGAAGCCACGTACACCTGCGATGTGCTTATAATCATTATTCAGTAGAGGTAGGAAGGGGGAAGAGCAGGTGATTCAAAACGAGGCAATGCTGCAGGTGGANGCTTATAATCATTATTCAGTAGAGGTAGGAAGGGGGAAGAGCAGGTGATTCAAAACGAGGCAATGCTGCAGGTGGAGCCTTTTAGGTCTGACCTTAAATACAGATGTACTTCCACCGATTCAAGAAAATCTAGATAAATCATGTGCTAAAAATGACATACGTTCGGGCAACTGGATCTTCACACTTGGTGTTTCTACACACATCCTCAGCATTACAAGTCAAAGTGTACACCTAGTAAGACCGTGTTCCAAATGGTTTAATTTTTTTTTTTTGTAATATGGGTTTTGAATTTTGTAAAGATTTTATTGGAATACCATGTCAGTTATTTACCATGCAATGTTGTTGTCTGTTGTACGCCACGATTTGGCACATACCAAATGAATGTGAAACAATTATTTGAAAACACAAAACACCGAAGTTCTTCAAATAAACAGCACATTTTCGTAAAATCATGTTCAAGTTTTTTTTACATTTAACACCACAAGAATAAAATGATAGGGACGTCAAACTGTTATTAAACAATAATTAGACACTGCAAAAATACATACCTCGTGAATATTTCGACAACTTAGGCCTACTTTACTAAATGATTATTTCGAGTGAAAACGCTTTATTTTATTACAATAACTTATGTTGTATGCGTATTTTATATTTAAAGTAGACAGAACTAACATAGCTTGCAATTTCGTAATTTGTATTTTGTAATATGTAAGCTATGAAGTTGGAAAAACGAAAATCACAAAAATACGTCATCGATTTTGCAGTCATGTGACTTTTTTTGTTGGCAAAGTGCCAATCGTAACACGGCCTACGAAAACAATACAATCCTGTGTGCATAAGCATGTGCGTGTAAGCGTCCGTTTATGTCCACACACAAGTGTGAAATGGTAAGATCACTTTCATCGCTCGAAAACGTTATCTTTACTTCAGTCAAAGTGTACTGGCCTGTGATTATCTGCATTCAATGGGCGAGGGATTGCTAATGTTCGCAATTGTGTGCTGCACCAAAACTTTCCTTTGATGGGAATGTAAAACCACTTGAGCAAAACCATCCCTGCTAAAGCTGGTCGGGATCGAGTCCAGGACCTCCCGAATGCGAGTCGGGCGTAGTACAATGGGTGACCAAACGCGCACGATGAGGGTCCTCGAGACAACTTCTTAGCATGGCTGGTTCGCCGGTTATTGAACACTTGCCGAATCAAACCAACCTTCAAAACATTTTCCTGCCTCTGTGCAAAATATGGTGTCACTTAGAGAACGTGCATTGTTTATACTACCTACACTGCAAACATAATTATTTATCACAACATGAGGCCAAGATAAAAATTTCCCGAAAAAAGTAAATTTATTTTAAAAAAACGGTATATTTTAATGAACTCTCTTTACTGGCATGCTTCTTTAAAGCTGACAGAATTAAATNATTTATTTTAAAAAAACGGTATATTTTAATGAACTCTCTTTACTGGCATGCTTCTTTAAAGCTGACAGAATTAAAGAAATAAAAAGTAAGACAATGACTTGGCATACTTAAAACGTCGTATTTTTATTTGTAGACATTTATCAAGGCCTGTCATTTTATTTTTATAGTATTAATTAATATTTAAAAAAATTGTGAAACTGAGAAAAAAAAAATCCTGATTAAAGGTTGCCTACGTGGATACCTTAGAGGAAATACGAAAAAACCAATTGGCAACCACAGTTCAATTTCTTGTACTACTATTAATATCCTGTAACAGGAGTTCTCTTACCTAAAAGTGACAGTAGAAAAACCACTTTTAAGGATTATTTTCCGTAAAAGAATACACACTACAGACGGATATAGAAAAAAGAAACTTGTGTTCGGACGTGANTTTTAAGGATTATTTTCCGTAAAAGAATACACACTACAGACGGATATAGAAAAAAGAAACTTGTGTTCGGACGTGAAAAGTTCCTTAAATACTATTATTAAGCAGGCATCACTTCACCCACGTAATACAGCTGAGCAATGTCAAGGCCAGCAGAGTATAAATAGTGCGACGGGCCTCCAGGCCGGGAGTGGTTGTTGAGTGGATGAGTGGCTGCAGTTTCAGCGATAGACGACGAGCGAAACGAGCTTCGAGAGAAGTGACCAGCGGGAGGAAAATCTGCGACTGCGTGCATTAGAGAAGTGAAAAGTGCGACTGGCGGGCTGGGCTGTTGGGCTGGATGCGTGAGTGAAAGGCATTACAGATGATGGCAACAGACAGACTGAAATTGTGTTAATGATGAGTATGAGTTAAATTACTATAACCAAATGGAGACATTAAGAAGGGCGTTAATTAGAGTTGAAATAGGCATTAAATATTGCGCTCATCACTGAAAATAACAAGAGTAATAGTGGAGAAAATATAGATTATTACTGTAAATAATAGCTGTGTGAATAAATTAAAAATTAAGTTTAGTTCTTTTATTTTTATTAAGACCTCCATCCCTCAGATACGCCCCTCAGGCATACATGTAACAATACTATATGTTCTGCTAGACGGTGCCACGGTAACGTTTTGACAGCGTTCAACTGCTTATTTGCAACAGTAAAGGTGCGCGTGTGTATGCGCACACACACTTATGTACGCTTGATTTATTCCCGACGTTAATAAATTACATTTGTACCAAGCATGTATACTTTTAAAACTCTTGTTAATTAAAACAAGGAGAGCCTGTAAATTTACGACGTTATTATGTTTATAAGTACGCACTAATCTAAACAAAAACGGAATAACTGATCGACATTGTGGAAAACACGAACTTAAATTAACGCTATAGATTTAATAGCATTTTACAATTTTATGGAAGCAAATTGAGTAAAACGGAAAAAGGACAACCCTACAGAACTATTTTTTAGTAACTAAGAGAGCAATTATTTTACTACAGAAGTGATGCATTTCTGCCAATGTGTTTCTGACGCTGTTAATTGTTATATTTTACCGCGGGAACAAGATGCCGTACGAAATAAACGCGCCAATATTGCGTAATAGCTGCTCACTAAACTGGAAAACCCCATTATGTACGATTGCCCTTTTTTTAGTTTTCCTATGCTGTCTAAAAAAAATCTGTAGAAATCCACTGACGCACGTGAAGTCAATTTATGTCCTACGCCAGTTTTAGTTCAGTACTCTCGAAATAATTTCGGGGATGTCTTAAGGCTCCCGCCTACCTGGAGCTTGGGGCCGAGAAGCGCGTGAGCGATGAGGGCGACACTGTCACGCGCATCAATTGCAACATCGCCACTAAGCGCACGACTCCGAACTGGTGTGCAGTGTTGTCGTCGTGCTGCGTGTACATATGGGACTCTCAGCGGTTACCCTACAATTATATTGGTGGAAAGTTTGTAGGAAGGTTCAGTGCAGGGCCCTTGAGTAGGTTTGTATATATCTGACGTGTATATTTTGAGAAACGTCGGTTTGAAAAAGAATTTTTAGCCATTTTGGAGTACTTTGTAACGGTGTTTCTAGCGTGCGTGACGGCTTGAAAGCACTCAGCAGTCCTCGTCTGAAGAGTGTGTTCTTTTCTTAGATCAGCACATTGGACGCACGTGGGAAAACACGCATTTCAAACACACTGCCGCGCAGTTCAAGCGCTACCTTGGCGCTCGCCTTAAGCTCATTCCCTCGACCCCCGAAGTTGTATTTAAAATGTAGCACTGACGCTGCATTGCCTTCAGCATCCAACATCGAGCCGACCTACCGGCACATCTCTTGAAGAGGCGACAGAAATCCGAGAGGGAGCCGAGCCGAGCCGAGCCGCCCCACGCGCAAATGGAAATTTCGCGAGCAAACGAGCGGCTCATGCACAATCCAACCCCAGCCTGCCGATCGATTGGCAGCGGCGATGGGATTCAAGTCATTTTGCCGCCGGCGGATAAATTGCTCTCCACCACGAGCCGGCCTCGGACGGCATGCAGAGAGGCGAGGAAAGGTTTTGGAATGAGAGCGCGGGCTAATGTCAATACGAGAAAGAGAGAGAGAAAAAGGGAGACAGAAAATACAGGCTGGAGAGAGGAGATAGAAGAGAGAGAGAAAAAAAAGGATAAGAGACAACAGGGGTGGTAGAGTATGCGCGGAGGTACGCTCCTGGAGATAATTCTGAACCCTATAGCAGGGTCAACGTTAAGGGGGTGGTGATAGGTGAATCGAGGAGGGGGGGGGCGAAATGTCCTCTCGAGGTTATTCGCGGTGAGGGCGGCAGGAAGAGCACAGCGGCAAACAAAACACAACGTCAGAAACTAAATCACAGTGTCGCCGAAACGAACATAAAAAAATTAACTTCACCTTTTTATGCGTCTGTCCCCAAGCGCAGACACTCTTGGTATGTTGTGTTTCCAAGCATTTATAAATCCACTGAACGTGTGTAACTTAGGTCAGCATGCCCGGGCCTTTGAAAGATACTCAAGTGCCAACAATTGTTTGCATTTTTAACATCTCTTACATTTTTTGTATTTTTTTTAAATCTCAAATAGTAGTATTTAGAATGCGAAAAGAATGGCAAAATAATTTACAGAAACTAGCTTCAAAATAGCATTTTAAGTCATCAAAATATTAGAAAGAGTTATTGAAAAATATATTGAACATGGTTTCTGATTTTTGAGAAACTGCATCGTGACATTTTTTTATTTCAAAAAGATAAAATCAAACACTGCGTTTCCATAAATAAGAGTTTGAAATTTATTTGTAACAAGATTTAATAACACTTAATTTTGTGCAAAAAAAAAAAAAGTAGTTGAATTTTTTTCCATAATGATTTGATATTTTTAAATACATTTCCATTAATATCATGTGACGCAAGTATAGAACATTCTCAAACGCACACAAAAAATGTACGGAACGTCAACACCCTTAACAGCCCTCATAGTAAAGTTGCATGCATACACTTTACGTTTTAAATTTTATATTAAACTTACAATTTTAAAAAAGGCTGTGTATATACGACTCTACTTAGAATTCATACTCGAAACTCCGTGGACCGAAGATAACAACCTAAGGGGGTAGTATCAACACCGACGAGATAGAAGGCAGGCGCGCTGTCGGATTCCAAGCGCGTGACGTCACGCACATTAGACCATCGGCCACCAGACGAATACGTTGGACTGGCAGTTGCTGAAGGTAGCTGAGCTCGTATGGACGCCTTATTGTGCAGTGATAATCATCGTTAGTTTAAAAAACGTTTAGCGGGATGCAATGTACAAGTAACAAACGTTTTAATACTGAAATTACTCTTAAACTGATGTGTTCTACACTGCAGGGGCAATTAAAATAACGGGTCAAAAGTGCACGTTTTTAAATTTCCGATCGGTGAAGAGCAGAAAAAGAAAACGTGTTTTGGCTATACCACGGGAAAATTTCCAGCCCAGACAGCAGTCAAGAGTAAGTTTTAAAATCAACAAGTAACCTACTAAATTTAACTCTCAAAATTAAAGTTGTAAAGGCGTACATCTGTATTATAACTTTTACGCGGCTATGAAAATATTGCGGAAATCTGATGTTCATGATTTATTCGCACTCTGAAAGCAAATAGATGGCCATAACCTCCGCAGTAAAATTCCACTGAGATGTGCAGAAATGTTATTTGTACATGTGAGCATTAATCGTGAGAGGAATAGCGAAAAATTAAATCGTAAAATTAATTTGATTGATTAAGTTTGCAATTCAATGATACGTTAATCACTACATGCGAGCACTTTGATACTTATGTTTTAAACATAATTTGAAATTTCCGGCAATGTATAAATATTACCACAGTCTCCCCACTGTACGAACACATCCTATCCTACTAATATTATAAATGCGAAAATCTGTGTGTATGTTTGTTACCACTCAGCTCAATAACGGCTGAACGAATTTTGATGAAATTTGGTATGTAGGTACTTTAGGCCCTGGAATAGGACATAGGATACTTTTTATCCCGGAAAAGTGTACGGTTCCTGTGGAATAATAACAACAAAACGTAATCCTGCAACGGCTGGGAACGTGACCGAAATATTTTTTTCTTCTGGTGTCAGAGTTTATCAGGCCGCCCAAGGACCTCTNGGGAACGTGACCGAAATATTTTTTTCTTCTGGTGTCAGAGTTTATCAGGCCGCCCAAGGACCTCTGAAATGGCTTGACGACTGCTATCAATCGATAACAACCTGGACCGAATATTTAACGTGCCCTCCGAAGCCCGGAAGCGCTCAGGTGCCACTAAACGGTCACCCATCCAAATCTGTGCGGCTGGGAACTTGATTAATTTTGGTGTTCGATTAAGATCCTCAGCCAAGACAGTAAACGCACTCGGTTATATATGCGAGCAGTCTGCATTGCCAAATAAAAACAACTCCGTTATTTTTGTGAGTGACCAGCAAAATCACGTGGTACAGGCAATACAGGGTCACGTCTCACATTGACACTATGTGAAGCGGTAAAGTGAACACTTTCCAAGGCCGTGCTTATATCTATAATTTCGCCAACTGTTACTATAAAATTGCTAGTTGGAAGGGCTTTAAAAAGTGCTTACTTTACCGTGAATATCCTGTAATAGGTCTTATTGAAACACACCAGTAAAGTATGGCCAGTTTGCGTGAAAGAGTTTCTTGAAACTTGTCTCGTGAAAAGTGAAGTTATCGTAATCCCAGCCTTAATATCTGACTTTCAATTTACAGTACACATCAAAAGTTTAGGACCACGCAAGGTGTAAATGAAATCGTTTAATACGCCAAAAAAAATTACTGAAAATTGGGTACACTGGTTACGAACATTTGTGTTTTGGATAAACTTTTTTCACATATGTATTATGCTCCTGATTTAAAAAAAAAATTATTGTGTTTGATACACATGCCTTTGAAATGTCCGACTAGGTTGCAATTTCTCGTTGTTTTTTTTGCAGTTAACTCATGCCAACAATTTGCCACATTATGTTGTGTATAAAATGGGGAAAAAAGTGTATTACCTAACTGCACGAAACTTCCACTGCAACTGTACGTCTCAAAATGGATGGCAGTAATTGGTGAATTTATTACTTCTTGGTAGCAAACCTATAATGTTATCAGTTGAGTGGAAAGATAACTAACTAATGCGGGAAACCCCATCTCACTGGCTCAACTATTAAGAAACATATATTTTTAAATTTTGGCAAATTTATAGCTAATTATCCGTACAGTGATAAATTAACTAACAGAAATCAAAAAACTTGTTTCTAAATATATTCTGGCCCCCGTTTTTCTTTTTCGAGTGTATTTATAAAGGCAATTTAAAAAACATTACAATCAAATAGCTGTAAGTTTGTGTCTACTTTCTACACAAGAATGTGTGCGATAATTCCAGATTTATGTATTCGTTTCAAAAATCATAACTTGCAAACTACTAAACCGGTTTCAATAATTTAATCATACTAATATATATATATATATATATATATATATATATATGTGTGTGTGTGTGTGTGTGTGTGTTTTGACAAAAACAATGTTAAAAAATTTACAACACAGATTGCATCAAAAGTTTTACAGCAGAAAAGTATTTTAACAAATTTACTAATGGTCTTACTTTTGACGGGTACTGTGTGTAATCACGATTTAAATGCGTAAAAAGCTTTAGGAAAAATTATTTTGGCACAGTATGTCCGGTTGAGTAAAATAAATTGTGCATTGAAAATTATGTAAAATATAGACCTACCAACGCTTATGCAAACATGCGGGTGTAAAACGCAGCAAGTGTTTGTCATTTATTAGTAAATAGCGTAATATGGCATTCAAATACATATTTTAATACAGTATTTCGTATTCTTAAACGATGAAAAATTTTAACTACGAAACTGCACAATAGTAAAGTTGGCTTACATCTCATTCATAACGCATTAATGCCAAATTTAAGCGCATAGTAATTTCTTTTAAATAAAAGTAAAATTAATCACGAAGGTATATCGCCGATTACATAAGCTATACAAACAAGAAATATCGAAAGGGTTAAAAGCTAAACATAAGGAATAGAAATTAAATGCGTTGCTGAAATATCAGTGTTATGATAATTTTGCTGCACTAACATATCCACCAAGTTTTCTAAGATTATTTATTGCACTCTCATCTTAAGGCTCACTTGATGGATATGTAAAAAGTTTCGTGTGCCCTTGTTAACATTCCCATAGATTAAAGATTTCGAAATTCCGCTACAGTGGTGTACTTGACAAATACGTAATGCTTCATACAAGTTGGTCCAATAGATTAACCTGTATCGTTGGGTAGTTGGTTCGTAATTACCTAAGCTGTTACTATATCTGTTCTGGATTATTTAAGCATTAAAAAAATTGGCCTCTGTTCAGGCACTTACTATACACACCACCACCAGCATAACTGTGATTAACTGCAGAAAATTCTTGTCCATATGGATCAGGTACAGTTTTTTCTGAGTTGGTCTACGGGACTATTTTCCTGTTGTTTTGCGGTCTTGTAAATGCAGTGAATGATTATATTATTCATGCTTACACACCACTGGGAATCAATCCAACACACCTTATTAACTTCGAAGGATTCAACGTACACTGTAAATTTATTCTTGTTATAATACAGAAAATCGTGTCGATCAGCTGCCAAAATAATTGTTAGTAGTGTACGACTGTAACGCCTTCTTTTGTAATAAATACGTTACAGATATGCATGTTATACGTTACGAAGATAATGTAATATTATCATGTTTTTACTTCGGGCACAGAAATGATATTAAGCTTATCGATTGATTCTGGCAGAATATGCATGCTGAAGTTCCTAAGTGAAAAGAAAGAAGTACTGAAGATTAAAAGATTCTGAGATTTGAATTTGCTTGTATACGCCATTAGCTAATAAGTTATCCAAAATCAATTTAAAAATGTTCTAGCCAGGACAAGTGATAAACGTGTATAGTAAATAACATTCCAAGCATTGCACTGATATAAATAATAACATCCAGTTAATGTAGAACGAAAATCAGAGAAAGTGAACTACATTAGCACGGAATCTCTGGCAAAGTTTTGCACGACTAAAATGTGTTGGCTAAAATTATGGGTTATGGATATATTATTTGGTTAGGTGTAGGACCGAAAAAACGTGAACTAAAATAAGTTAATTTTGGGGTAATGTTGGCAATATATCACGGCTGTGAATGAGTCCGCTACGCCGTACGATTACCGTTTCCGTAATAAATATAATTCAGTCACACTTAGCTTTGAATTAAATACTTATCACAAAAGTGGAGGTTTTTAGCATTATCTTAAATTAATAGATTTGGGAGGGGAGGGGGTTGATAAAAAAGGCACTGTACTTTTCTTTCAGATAGTCTTTAGCTTGTGTGTGCCAGGAATGTAAACAAACATGTGATTTTCAAAGGGGGGAAAAAATCGCTTTCGAAGCAAAAAGCAGGGGATCGGCCCCTAATACTCGAATAACAAACGCTTTTATAATGCAGCGGTTGAAATACACGCCTCATTTTATCAACGCCTGCTGTGGCAGGCATACAACACTTTGACAAAAATCACACGCAATCAACGTAAAGCCACGAAGATGTATGCCAGCCGTCAACTCATTTGCCGCGGTAAGGTAGCGCGCCTGCGGGGGAGGATGGCCCTCGTGTGATGACGTCACAGCAGTGCGCACGGGCCTTCTATCTAGTCGTGTGTTGGTAGTGCCCCTTCCGTGTTGGACTTATATTTGTTACACCGTAGCTTACTTTCCGGATCAAATATTCGAAAACGAGGACTGTCAGGGCATAGGTCATACTTATCATGACAGATATTTTTTTCGTCCACAATATTTTGCCCAAATTGTGTCTGATGTATTTGCTACAGACATAATAATTTTTTTTTCAGTCTCATATGAGGAATCAGTCTACTCTGGTTGCAGTAGTTCTGTATAAAATAGTAAGGTTTTAAATCTAATATAAGTGATGCCTATATATATATAAATACACGATGGCAAGGATACAAGTAACTTAAACTATTTCAACCACGGATATAGCCAAAATGCGTGCGCGATGCCTTCCTAATCTAATTAATTTCAAAATTATAAACAGCTACTGTGTGGCACTAACTGTTTGAACAAACACGTATCTAAAAAAATGCGTGGCCAGCACAAGTAGCGTTGTTTCGTGGTACTAAAATGACAGTGGAAAACCAATGCTGGGATGGTAAGATAAACATGAGGGGCGAGCACGGTAAGATTTAGCCATAAAAGGTTTGGACGTCTCTGTCAGTCTTGAAAAACGCGCCTAAAAAAAAAAATCCCGACTCCGCTACATTTGGCAGGAAGATTAATTGCATCTAGCTACTGTGACAGGCGGAGTGGCGTTTGGGCGCTGGAGACAAATGAGCGCGCTCCAGTTTGAAAAACAAGCTCGCTCTGTTCACTGCGCGGCACAACAAAAATCAACCGCCCTGTCAACTAGTGCGTCCATTTTCCAAGGAAATACAAAATGCACAATTCTACGGGCAAATTCTACGAGTGTATATAATTTCACGATCTGAAATTTTTAAATGTGTTTTTCTAGGTAAGAATTTTTCGTAGTCATTTGCATGCTAAAAATAAGCAAGCGTTTTAGAAGAAGAGTGCTGCTCCGACAGTAAAATCGGCCACGGATCGCCATAAATGAGTACTGTGCTACTGAAAAATTAAAACGCAACAATTGCAACAATATTAACGAACCTAACCCATTCTATTATTATTTATACATACTGTGTGACGAAGCACGAGGCTGCCTGCCACCGAAGTGAAGGGTCTTCTCGACTGGGGACCGACGACCAACGAGGTAGAAGGGNGGGGGGGGTTGAAACAGAACAAGCACCTACGATGGAGCAGAGACGGAATGCAAAAGCATGACAAACTGGAGTACCCCGGGAAAACACGCCCGCCACTTGCAACGTCCGCGGAGTGACCCCCACAAAACTTAATTGGAAGGGGTGGCCTGAATTTACCGGGGTTTATAACAGCTAAACTGTATATAAAATACTTGTTACACACTTCAAAAACCATTTAAAAACTTTTAAAAAACGCAGGCTTACGAACAGCAATGTCACAACGCGCCAACAGATGTCGAGAGCCAGTTAATAAGGCACAGATAAATGGCTACAGTGCGTATTTTCCTCACGACGCATACACTTTTTCAAGCACGCCAACGAGTTTGTGGTTACTAAACCTCGCAAACAGGCATTCGATATTCAGCTTCCATAATACCAAAATAATCTTAGCAACAACAAATTCAAAACAAGTTTGTCATTATATAAAATCGAATTACTACGAAGTCAAGAACAATATTTACAAATATAACCAACATGTATGGCAGCAAATTCTAATATAAATTTAAATATAAAAGCCGACTGTTCGTAAATTTAAGCCAATGGCGTCTTCTGCGCGAGTTCTCGGTCACACACTAAAATTTATATAGTTAATATAAAAGCCTGATTGGTGACTGTTTAAATGTGTTAAAACGAGACTTAAAAAAATGGCTGATGTTCTTAATAATTATTAACTCAAAAAAATTTTCAATTGCAACCAAGCTTTCCGAAGCGACCACGCACGCATACTACTTCCATAGCTTTTAGTTAGAACTTTAATACGTGGAAAGAACATAATTACTACTCACGCCTTTGCAAAAAGCCCTGTATCATATCGCCTAAGTACGCGTAGAATTTCGAATATATCAACTGCGTTTCTGTAGTGCAGCCCTTCAACAAAACCTGAATAGCAGCATGCGTTGTTGCTTTGGTTGTAAAGTATGTTTCACTCCGGTACGTTCAGTGCTGTATTTCCTCTCAAGACTAACAAACTGCGGAGTACCGCACCACACCGTTCATTTTTTTGTTCACACAAAACAGCAAGGAGACAATACACAGCGGTGTATTCTTTCGTCCATACTGCCAGCTCAACAGTTATGCTCCACGCGGTTGCCTACACTTTCAGGCGTTCCCTCCCTTTTTTTTTTATTTTTATAAATAACCAATGCAAGGCACATAAACATTACGCAATTGCTTAACAAGCACACGCTTCCCCACGTTCCTTTTCCGTTAGGTGACGTCCGTGATTTGGCAACAGCTGCCTTAAAAGAAATTAATGAGGCTGTTATTCTGGCTGGTTTCACAATCTACGTGTTCCACACTTATGTGATCAATTTAAATCCATATAGTAAAAATTTCTCACGTAATTTATAATATGTGGTTAGTTATATACCAGTGAAAATAAACCTGTTAAATACAACGCCACAAGCCCATTTTGGCCGGGAGCAGCTATAATGTGATCATATTCTTATGAAGTTCCAATTATGCTGAGTTTCGTACCTGAAAGAATCGTCAAAAATTCAGTATTTCCATCATGAACGTTTGTTGCTTCCGAAATCATTTATTCTTTATATAGGCTGTTCGCGATAAATTAAGCGTTTTGAAACCCTAGTTACGTTTTATTTTTGTCATTTTTAATCCTTACACCATCTTTTAACATAAATATTTCCATGTAAGTAATAAACAGTGTATATATATATTCAACCGCAACTCGGAAGTTAACTTTTAAAACCAAAATTAAATATATTTATTGATTATTATTCCAAAGGAAACTGTTTTCAAAAGACCTCACTTTGCGGTGAATGGCCTCTAAGAAAGTAGTCAGAAAAATTTACTTGTCTCATAGACTCGCAATCTACATACTGTCACACTGCCATGTGAAAACTACTACGCTTATACAAGCTTTGTCACGACAGACCTAAAATGTGACGAATAATATTGTTATGTGTCGCTGGTCTGCGCCGCTGGCCTTGGCCCGCCCCGCGCGAGCGGGCGGAAGAGAAGGACAGAGCAGTGATGATAACAGGACGGCAAATCAATGGAATGTTTTGAATGACAAACGAACGATAATCCTACCGGCGTTTTGAGTTATGAAGGCATTCTGCAGCGATAACCCTTTGGCGGGTCGCCGCTCCTGACCTTCGGCGGATAGGATTTCTGAGTTTATCTGAAGAATGTTCTGGATTATTGACCTAGTTCTCTCAGCGTGACTCGGGGTGCGTTGAACCTTTCAGATGGCCAGGGCGAACGATATAAAAGTGTGACAGGCCTTCGAGTCCGGAGTCGAATGGACAAGTGGCTGAGTTCCGAGCGATAGACGAGCAGCGAGAGAAGTGACCAGCGGAAGGGAAATTTGCGACTGCAAGTATCGAGCAGTGAAGAGTGCGGCTGGCAGGCTGGACTAGACGCGTGAGTGAAAGACATTACAAATGATGGCAACAGGTATATTGAACATGTGTTAATGGTGAGTATGAGTTAATTGAATGTAACCAAACAGACATTAGGAAGGGCGTTAATAAGAGTTGAAATATACATTAAATATTGCGCTCACTGTTAAATAAAAGATCAATAGTGGAGACAGATAATTTAATTCTGAAAATAATAGCTGTATGAATAAATTAGAATTCAAAATTATTTTTTATTATTTTATGTAGACCTCCATCCCTCGCGAACTCAGATACGCCCCACAGGAGTCCATGTAACAATATGTTCGACTCTTCTGTAAATTTTTGGTTTATTTAAATTATCCACCGTCTGGGAGAAATCGTAAAACTGTGAAAAACGGGTTTGTCACGTGTGATTCGAGAATTAATCTTTGTGTATTACAAGAACTGCATTATTATTTACTACCTATGAAAAGTGAAATGTATGAACCATCGCACTTCAAAGGACTGCTTTTCAGACTGACACGCATGCGAAACTTGTAAAAGCGAATGCATCGAATTTTCAGCCAATAAATCTGGGTCACTGATTTTAAGTACATCGGGAAAGACGCACGCCTGTTCAGTACCTTGCGCGTAGAGGCGGTGTAAAAGGAAATCTGACGGCCTAACCCTTGTTTATGGGCCCAGAGCCGCCTAGAGGCTTCTCGTCCACCTATATAGAGGCGTATCTAGAATGAAATTTTCGGGGTAGGAGCCTGGTCTTGAGAATTAATTACGATATCATTTATTTAGCAAAAATGTTTCGCTTGTAAGCAAAGTCAAAAATGCAAAAGCGGAGGAGGTCTTTAATAGTGTGACGGGACATAGACCCTGCCTTATCTTAAAATAGGTAAATTTAAATTGATAGATTGTTGGAAACCAGCATTGAAAAACTAAGAAAGGAAAATCCTAGATAATGGATTCTGCAACTAAGAAACTGTTTTCCCGTGCTGGTGTAATAATTTTGCATATCATCTTGCATAGCAAACACGCGCGTATGCAAACACGCGCGCACACACACACACATTCAAAAATATCTCGACACAAAATCGTTGAGGAAATTGCCCTGCTAAATCCTAAATGTCATTTCTAACTATCTTCACAAGAAATTTTCTCTTTGGGTATAATGTAATATGGTAAAAGTGAAAAGTGCTGGCTGTGGATATTTTTTTTACATACAGTATTTTACTAGGTAGTCCCCTCAGCTTCGTCTCCCGACGACTTTTATTTAAGGAAATATACGTACACGTGCAAACACAGATTTCTTTTCACCTGGAGAAAATATGAATAAAAGTACAAAGTGGCATTTGTAGTTTGGTCCATTGGCTTTCATCGCGTGTAACAACATCCTACTCTTACAGGTCTAGTTTGCGATAAATTCAGCTACCCGCGAACGCATATCGCAATTTTGGGAAAGTCCGTCGCGATGCTTTTTTGTGGCCAGACGTGACCATGAGGCGTTTACATTTTCTACTAGGCATTTCCCTTAACATAATATTTGTTATGGCCAAACGCCTCATCGATCTTTCTTGCGCTGGAACTGACTAGGGGGAGCAGTCGGCCACGTCTAGTGTTAATGAACCATATCAGAATTTGCCTGGAGTGATTTCCGAATAAAAAAAAACCTGGCAAAACGAAATTAGAACGGCCGGATAAGGAACAGATCCCCGGCCGTCCAGAACGCTAAATCATTGTGTTACAACAACTGTACCGCAGGCTCGATCTTAGGCTCCGAAGAATTATCGTCGACACGGGCACCATATGCGAGTACAGGCAGTTCACAGTAAACTGAGCCCTTGTGAAAGCCCTGCTCAAGATCAGCTGTTATGCATACTGTGTATACTCTACCATTGTCGTGGGCCTGATAACTTTATTCATGCGTGGGTCAAGTGAAACTGTGAGTGAGTGAGAGATTTGGACGGCTCTTAACATCGAGGTCTTCAGAGCCGATGAGGGTGGAACGAAGTGAGTATGTAGCAGCGCCGGAACGAAAATGGGAGATCCCCGAGAAAACCCGCCGACCAGCGGCATCGTCCGGCACGATTCCCACATGCGAAAATACGGAGGCGACCCCAACGGGAATAAATTCGCCTCGATGGGAAGCGAGTAATCTAGCCACTACACCACCGCGGCCCCTTGAAACTGTGAAATGATTAGAAAAGTAAATATTTTACACATCTGAACATTCCTACACTTAAATAAATTTTAAAAAAATAGCAAAAAAATTATTTTAATACTTACAAATATTTATCTAACAGTATTAATTCACTTTAAAACATGGAACTAATTTACCTCCGTCATTTCAAATTTCCCTGGGCGCGTGCCAGTGAGTGTCCCCGTTAAAATAGATGTAGGTAGGGGCAGTAATATTTTTCAGAGGTTGATCTATGAAGCGCTCAATTAATCGTGAACAGCCCATATACACATGCCACATTGATAGCCTGCAAGTAGGATAATGTTAAGCCTATATAACACTGTCATTTGCGAGAGGGCTCTTGCTGCAGTCCCTTTAATCCCTCCCCGATACGGCCTTCGACACGCCGCACTCGTGCGCGTTATAGAGGCCGTAACTGATGACGATGACGTGCACCTGCGATACGTGCGGCAGGCAAAGCAGAGGAGAAACTGTGCGAACTCTCGTCGGCACGCTCTACTTACGGCGCGCCGCCCCCCTGCATAACTCGTCCTATTACTTGCCTTCTCTTTCCGGCCCGGTCAACACGGCGCGTGCGCCGTACCACCTGCCCCACACGCCTGCTATAGTATATGCATGGCGTGCTTTGGCTGCTTCCTAATACATGTCATGTACCACAGGCGTTTCATACTTCTGCAATCATAAAATTACTGTTACGCGCTCGCTGCTTCGCGTCCCGCGCGAGCGAGTGGAAGTGAAGGGCAGCAGTTATATAATAGCGGCGGCAGCAAGTCAAAGGATTGTTTTGAATGAACAAACGAGCGATAGGTCGGTGGCCGCGTATCTGTTACGGAAAGCGAACCGACACAATGATTATTTTTGCGGCCCGGTGATTCCTTCGCGTGGGAGGACGCAGAGAGCTCGAGGTAAAATTTGTAATGTTAGACTAAACGAGCGACCAATCATAAAGGACGCCGCCACACGCCGATAAACTTATCGCAGCTCACGCCTAGCTGACCCTGAGCTCATATGTATCCATTTATCACGCAGGAACGTCGTCGTCATCACCATTACTTCCCCAGAATGCCTTGGATTGCCGAGAACGTTCTAGACGGCACCTACCGCGAGTATAAATACCACATGCGGGCCTGCCTCTGAGAGTGAGTGATTAAGAGCCGAGAGTTTGGCGTCTCGTGTTACCGTAAGAGACAGTTGGGCGATTCCGAAGTGGCGAGGGACGACTGCAGCGATCTGCGAGAGTGCGTCGGCGAGCTTGTGTGCAGTGAAGAGTGGGACAGATCTGCGGGACTGTGGACTGGATGCGTGAGGGAAAAGAAAGTCGGGACGATGGAAATAGACAGTTTTAACAAAACAAGTGGAAATAATTGGAGCAGTTTAAGGGATATTAGCAAGAGTAAAGACTGTGGTAAAGACTTTAATTGAAATGGCGATTGTAATTAAATATTGCGCTCAATAAGAATAACAGTCAATAGGACACCCAGACTGGTAACTAACAGACGTTTGACTGTTTGTAGCATTGAGAATAAATATAATTAATGCATTTAATTATTTTATTTTTATTAAGACCTCCATCCCTCACGAAATCGGATGCGCCCCTCAGGCGTCCACGTAACAGTATTTTCTTTTTGATTAAATTGAACTTTAACTTATATTTTATCTATAAATTACCATATTTAATTTGTAACAAATATGAATAAAGACAAAGAGAAAAAATACGTATTGTTAATACCTAGTAAGAAATAGTTCTTATGTAAAATATTGTTACACTGAGTGCGCACGAATGCGGTGCATTGGGCCCTCTGGTGTAATTTTCGAGGCTTTGTTTGCTTGAGGCGGAGGAATATCGTGGAAGTAGAACTTTAGCAGGGTTGCATACAAGTTGGTAGTAACCATCAATGGACTATAGGTGTCTCCATCCTTCCCTCGGCATGGCATTACTGCACGCGTTCCATATGAAGAGTATGCTTAAATAGTCCATTCGCGGTTTCTTCAAACTTTTTAAATCAAACCTTTGAAAAATCATCTCCTGTATGACATGCTTGGATGTTTCCTAAATATGCGATGTATCACAAGCGTTTTATGCTTCTGTTAACTTTAAAGTGCCTCATTTTTTGTTAAATTAAACTTTTACTCATATTTTATCTTAAAATTGTAATAAGTAATTTATAATTAATACGAATTAAAATACATATAAAACAGGTGTGTTGGTAATGCCTTGTAAGAAATAGCTCTTATGCAGAATATTATTAGAATGAGTGCACACGAATGCGGTGCATTGTCCCTTCCGTGAAATTTTTACACTTGGTTAAGCACAGTTTGCATGAGGCGGAGGAATACCCTGGAAGTAGATCTTAAGCAGGGCTTTCACAAGTGCCCCTTTTGCCGTGAACAGCCTATAAATGGATCTGTAGGATATTCACGGTAAAGTGAACACTTTTGAGGTCTTAGTTACTTTTTTTCCTATCAGCCATTTTTTTATCCTTCCGCCACTTTTTAAAATAAATATTGCCACGTAAGTAATAAACACTGTTTATAGATTTCACCGCACTCGAAAGTTAACGTCTAAGACTAAAATGAAATATATTTATTAACTATTGTTCCAAATGAGAGGGCTTCAAAAAGTGCTCAATTTACAGTGAATAGTGTATATCAATGTTTAATTCACAAAACAAATACAGTACTAGTTACTTGAAAAAAAATATTTGCTCTAAAATAAATATTTCGTAATTTTACAACGAAAATACTTATTTTTATGTGGATGGTTTACAAACGTAAATTTTGTGTTATGCACAATTAGGCTAACGCGGTACGGTAACAAAAATCACTGGAAATGTTATGTCCGGTAATATGATCCATTCATTCTAACATCAAAATTGACTCCTGGCGTTTGAGAAAACCTTTCTTGGTTTCCAAGATGATATCAAGAAATCTATGAAGTTCTCTGCTTAAGCCAGTATTTTTCTGCTACTATTGTGGTAGGTGTACAGACGTAACAAGTTTACAAACTATTTGCGAGTTCCTATCTATGAGTATCAATTTAAGTCAGCTCTATTTACCAATTTTGTATGCATGGAATAGTGCGCTGAAATAAGCAAGTAACTCTCAGTTGCCGTTTTTAGGCAAAGTGCAATGTCATCCGAAACTTCGGAATTTATTGTAGTGCAGTTTAAATATTCCCCGCTTATCGTGGGCGAAAAGTTATCATGCACTAATGAAACAACTCGACTTGAATTTATACAAATCCCTCCTGTTTTCTTAGGATCCGGACGCAAATATGACAATCTAGAGAGAGATTTTGAGTCAAGGTTGTTGTGGCAGGCGGCACATCTCTTGCGTGGTAATTACGTGAATAACTCTGCAAAGAAAAAGCAATATAAAACGAATAAAATTATCCAAGAACGTGGAAATCGCAGCATACCGACAATTAGGTCAGCCAAAGAATATATGGAGAATGTAACAAGTACAAAGTTCTTCCCTTTCAGATTCCAAACATTTCAGTTTCTGCAAGGGTACGGCCTTAATCTAGCTCAAACCATTTCCCAGAAAAGTATCAAGGACGGCGTTTATTGAAATTCCTAGCAATATATTGTGAATTCTTCCAGAATATCAACTAGGCGTGTAACTGTAGTCAGATTACTTGGAGAAGCAATTTGCGAAGGAAAAATGCCGTGGAACGGAAGTAAGGGAATATAAGATGAATCTAATGATGCGAAAACCATCGATCTGCAATTTGCGAACACGATGTAAACTAATTGGAAGGAACACGTAATATGGACTTATAAAAAATTCACTTTCATCGTCTTTTTTAATTCCTTCACGCGATGGAGAAAGTTCTCCACAAGACAGCAATTAAATTTTTATATAAAAAAATTAATTAACTATCAAATTTTTAATTGTAAAGAAAGTTTAATCAGAGCTAAATGTATGCTTTTTCACTGCGCTGTAGGCCATAATGTATGGGTATGAAACAAATGTATGTTTCGTGGTAATGAATCGTGTTTCTGGGACATTTTCTTACCGGTGTAATGCTGCCCCTATATAAGAGTTTGCAACCCTTAAACAGACAACACGAAACGCCGTTTACTCGTTATTTTATGATATTCAATACACTATGACGCCTACACGCTTGGGTCAATTATACGGTGAACTCAGTGCTACTGGATTGTGCCTACAGCGAAATTTTCGTATCCATCCCTTGTTTTTCGACTGGTACTGTAAGGTGTTACTCGACCTCCAAGGCTTGATTGGTGTGAAAGCGCACTAACGGTGCACGGGTAAGGCACTGAAATTTGTTATTTTTTTTTAAGTGCCAGTTTAGGTTTAGTTAGTTTATGAAAGCTTCAATTACCCTTCAGCACAAACCGGAGAATGAAACTAAGCAAAAAATAAGCGTTGTTACTTTAAATGGTTAATAAAAACCACCTGATAGTAATAATTAATTTGTGACAACAGTTTCATGCAACACTTTTTGCTCATATATTTTATTTACTTCAATGAACGCGACACCAAAACGTATACCGGGGCTATAAAAAATGTTAACACAGAAAATATTGGTAAAAAATAAACTTTGAGAAATTTTCGTGCGAAACATACTTCCGGTATACTTCCGGTTCTAAAATGGCAACAATTAACAATGAAATAACGCATGAAAACATTTGAAATTATATATTTTGGATAATATTAATACATATTCTGAAATCATGCGAGCAATAAATTCGATCATGAGAAAATTGATACACTTGAACATTTTTGACTGAAAAACGACGCTAATCTTCCACACAAGAAAAACACTAAGCAGAACATAAAATCGAATTACATTTATGTTATCTGAAACACTACTCGTCTCAAATTGACCCATTTCGCATGACAGTCTACAAGCCGACAAGCAACTCTCGCCGATATTGTGGCCAATATAGGATGTCCACTCAAATTCCATTTTGGAATTCCCTGTTTCCTAGACGGGATCTTACCGTTTTCCCTGTCCTATTTTCATGACCACAGCTGACAGAACAAACATGCTATCAGTGAAGGTGAATTAAATTACACTGCCACAGACCAAGCAAGCAGGGTCAACATTTTACTCAGCCCATCGATATTTCTTGCGATACACGCCAATGACTTCACACGAGTGCCAATTAAAAAACACACAAACACTTCATTTTGAACATGTATGACCTATGTCACGTGGCAAAGGTGTATTATTGTCAATTCACAAACTTAAAAATTGAAATTTTGTAATGCATATGCTCACAATTACATTCTTATGAAGTCACGCAACTAACAACTTTTGCAGAGTAGCAATTATTTACATTTTCCCTAACCCAGGTAAAAATTCCCTGACATTGCCCTGTTTTCTCTGTGGGTGGACACCCTGAAAGATAGTGAACAAAATTTGAAATGTGGGACGTGTTCGATGGTAACTGAGTTGCGCCACTGAATTCGCAGGAAAAATGTAAGCCACAGGTTAGGTTTTTAACCCACTGGCGCATTTTTCTGGCGTGGGCTACAATGCCCCTGGCGGTATTTAGGGTCGCATGAATAATCCCCCTACCTCACTCCATTGTAATTCCCCTCGCTTTGCCGGGCGACCTTTCGGTTGTCTGCAACTGATAAATCGACCGTTCCATACACTCTCCCAACCGTTCTAGCCCAAGCGACCCCTTGGGCGAAGTCAGATATGGCCTCTTCTCTCTAAACAAGCGCAACTAATTACAAAAAATTCTATTCAAAATGTTTAATTCGAGTTNTGCCGTGCATGGCTTTTAGGTATTATCTGTATATATATATATATATATATATATATATATATATATATATATATATATATATATACAGATAATACCTAAAAGCCATGCACGGCAAATGATCACTTTTTAAGGCGCTGCAGAATTGTTCTTTTCAGCCAATTTGTATCTTTCCGCCCCTTTTCAATATAACAATTGCTATGAGACCAATAAATAGAGCATATATATTTCATGCCTGGGGCTGTAATAGAATACATTTATCAGGGACTAATGTCAATTTGGAGGGTCTAAAAAGTTCTCACTTTACCGTGAATAGCCTATATCCTATATCACTGAAAACATAGCTACGGTACGTCAGGTTAAATTACACAAAACGTAATGTATTCCTTTGCATTATTTAATATTCTAGGAAATTGTCCGCAATCAACAGTGGCAGTAAACAATCTCACACATTCTACTGAAGAATTCTAATCACAAGTCCCGTTTCCCGTTATTATTTTAACCATAATCGAATTTTTTTTTTTTAAGAAAGGCAGGCGATACTACGAGTAACTTCAAGCTTATAAAACACCCGTTAATGTTTTCGCTATAGGAGCATTTACATTTAAAACAACTCAGCAGAGATGCTTCATTGTTAATAGAATTCTACGTAGCAGCGGTACAATCTGTCAGTGAACTTTATCAACAGGCATACGTCGGGCTAAAGCGTACGGCGACACTTGCTATCCACACCGATAATGTACTCACTTCACGTATTTAAAGATATGATATAGATTACAAATTAAAATCATCTGCGATACTTAAAATGCTACTTAAAAGGTATTTGGTTCATTATGAGACTGTCAACTTGTGATCGTAAGAACGAGAGAATTATTTTGATTTCTCAATCACAAAGGGGATGTTTAATAATACAGGGCCGCATAAAGAAGCAATATGACGTTTTAAATGCACAAATAACTGTTAAAACATTATAAACCAGAGCTTCTGTCAAAAATAGAAGCTTTATACGAATTCACCACCAACGCGCTACGAAGGAAAATACGAAATATTGTATATTTTGCTGTGACCTCAAATCTAGTAGACATCATTAGCACTAACTAAACTTTCTTTTTTTTGTTTCATGGCACAAATTGGATTGGCGACACATGGTAGTCTGCACCACATACGACTAGGACTCACATATCCCCTTAACCTGCACAACTAACAACTAAAATACTAGCAACTGAATGTGTGTTCACGCATGAGTTCAAGTGAAAGAAACCGTTGTATTAGGCAACTTCCAATATCCTTTGAGCCATTAACTCCCGCTGAAAGAGAAAAAACAGTCGCCAAATATGGATTTGCACGATTTTCAACTTCGCCTTCGTGACTATACTCAATACTTCGACAAATACTGTCGCTTTCACTTGCCACGTTATCTTCATCCTCACACTGCCCACTACGGAAATGCACAAATACGAGAAAATAATCTCTAAACGTTGCTCTTATATTAACTGCATTGGATAGGCTACGGTATAAACAAATAAGTTGCATAATGTTTTAACACCACTATTTAAATAGTAAATTTTACATAATACGTCTTTTAGGGTAAATTTAAAAAAAGTTGTACCCCTTAGTACTTAGGCCTATTGGTCATGTGTCGAACAAATAACAAGAATTAACTAGCTAAACAAAGTTTATAAAAATATCTGAGAGAAAAAAAAGGGGGGGGGGAATTGATATCACACACACGAAGAAACCTATGAAATTATACATTTTAAAAAAATTTACACATTTTACTTTTTAAATGTTGACTATAACGAAGCCTTCTGCACTCTTTATTTTATTTGTGGCTGTTCTTGAACTTAAAAACAAAAATGATGTAAAGCATGCCTCTTAAGTAGAATTAAGGCAAAACCTTTATAACATTTTCTTGTTTAACTTTTTTAAATTGGTTTGGTTTATTTTATTTGTATGTTTCAAAAACAGTAATATTATGCAATTCGCTACAGCACCCGTGAATGACACATGTTACGTGTAAAATTGAGTATGTATCAGGACACTGATATTATATATATACACATGCGCACACACACACATTGCTATCCAGGGGTTTTAAGGTATAGCTTCCGGTCCAACGGTCCAAAACGCTGTGAGCGGATACCGATCAGGAAATAAAAACACCGAGACAGCGTCGGGCGAGGTTTAGCTGCCCTGTCTGCGGGCGAGGCGAGCTGGCAAACAGGAATTGCGAGTCTCGCCAGAAGCCAATTACGGCAGGTACGGTTACCGCAACAACTTTCTTCAAAACAGGACGTTCAGACTCGCGAGGGGGATGATGCTGGCATGGACGACGAGAGAGAGCGCGCGCGCGCGCACACACACACACATTCTCTCTCTCTCTTTCTCACTCCCGCTCGCTCTCCCTACGTCGAATGCACGACCGTGCACGTAACGCCAGCTGGATCGAGTGGAGTGAAGGGGTCGAAGCGAGGTGCATATCGAGCAGCCGCCGGAATGCAAAAGGGCGGAGGGAAAGGGGAGATCACCGAGAAAACCCATCGACCAGCGGCATCGTCCGGCACGTTTTCCAGGCGACCCCGCCGGGAATCGGACACGGTTCACCTCGGGGAGAGATCTAGCCGCCGCGTCACCGCGACCGCGGATCAAAAAAGTATAACGACTCAGCCTGACAGTGAACGAAACAAAAACCAACAAAGACAGTGTAAATGAGGCTAGACAACATCAGCAAAATTTACGTACAAAACTCAAAAAATTTAAATTAAATTTACGCTGTCTCTGTGTTTTTGTTTCGGACTTGATCAATATAATATTTTGATCCTATTATATGTATATTTATTTCGACTTACTGCAGTGTGTTTTTAGCTTGTGGTTTTGCTGTTTTCGTATTGTCATAGTTATACTAACCTCGTTGTTTCTGTGTCGCTCGTTGTCTAACTGGATCGTTGTCTCCACATGTGCTTGTTTATATGACATTTTTATTGCATTTGTGTTTCTTATTCCTATATTGTTTTCTTCGTTTTTAGTTACTTTTTTCACGAAAAAAAGTCTAGGCCACCTAAACAGAACAATTTTTCTAAAAAATAAAGGTTTTTCCAAGAAAACAAATTTAGTCACTCCTCTCAAACCTGTTGACACATCATGTTTTGTGAATAGTGCCTTTATGGTTGATGACTTAGGGAACACATGGGGTGGTTTTAGTGACAGAAAATGTAGTTGTCGGCAATGGAAATCGAATCAAAGTTCTAATTCAGTTTCACCACACCATTGTCATTTAACTTTAGAAACAAAACCAATGTGTGTAACGTACGCGAATTATCATCATGCACATGAGTGCATAATAGTAGGCAATAATACTTATAATACCGCAGAGTGTAAACATTATAAATGGTGCATAACTCAACTGCAATTAATACCACGTTAAAAATCTCTACATATTGAAAATCACATTACATTTGTACAGTTTCGGTGGGTAGTACATTGATAATTGCGGAGCGAAAGCGAATAGGATTTACATTCATATAACAATAATTTGTCCGAGACCTCGTCAACTAACGAGTCATGAAAAAACCATGGAGTGTCGCTGTGTCGGGGACACGGCCGTTTGTTTTGCGTGAATACGTCTACGTTTTTACGTTCTCGGCACCGCTTCGCTCGATCATATGGGGTTTCATGGGTATCACTGGATTGCTCTTGAGATGCTCTTTCCAACCGTATACGATTTTTGTATTTCGATTTGGCTTTTTGACGAGTATAGCCAACATTGTGTTGAGTTTTAATTTTTTTTTTTACATTAAACTCATACAATTTCATTATATCCACGCCACAAAAATGTTTTATACACTCAATCGATTGATCTAGATGAGAGCTGTTGATTAAAACTCAAACGAGCGTCGTAGCTACTCCGCGTCAAAAGTTATACTACGCGGAAATTATGAGACGCGGCGAAACGAACTCAAAATGGCTGTGGCCCCACCCCCGCCGCGCGCGACGCTTCGCAGTCCTCACTCAACGTAACAAATCCTTTGATCCTTTGGCAACCGAGTGGTGTAATTGAATTGTAGATGTATACGATAGATTCGGAGCTGCAATGGCAAATTGTATCCCCCGATTTTGTTATCATTAGATTTTCTGGATTGCCCACTATGGTTGCAAATTTAAAGACGTATTCAAGTCTAAAACCACTTGTCACGCAAACTATCCCTGCAAGACTTAGTGTAATCTATTATAAAACGAAGGTGGACATGCATCAACAGATGCCATTAATAAACGTACTTTCCTCGCAATAGTGAAATCCGCTGTAGACGCACATCGCTGAGCGTCAGGCACGCCGAGTTTCAACCTAATCAAGACTGCTGCCAACCAAAATCTGCGATTGCGAAAGTTTAACAATATTTCCAAATACACGCGATGCGTTGTATTCCTTTCGGATTGGTGTTCAGAAACTTCTAGCTGCGTGAGTTCAAGAAACGATAAAGCACTCGCCTACGTACGACTTCCAAATACGCCCGGGCGAGAGCATGCTGCTAGGCAACGCGATTAACAGTTCACATACTATGTAACCATATGGCATCCTCTATTTTACTGTTATATATCTGGCTCGTAAACCGATCGCAACGTCAACGCAAGCAAATTCCAGATGGCAAACCCCTTTGATTTCAGAGAATAGCAGCAATTAGCAGAACTTATACTACACAAAGAACGAAGCTTTAAGAGATTATCTCCGCGTTTATCACAGCTAGTTTTCTGACCCGATACAAGCTAGCTCCCTGTTACCCGCGACGCCATCGTGCGGCAAGCGAAATTAACTTAAGTTATCAATCGCTGCTTCTGTTCCCCGTCCTAACGAAATGTAGCCACACGATGGCGCTACGAGCAAACAGCCTAATAATTATTGCGTGATTTCGTTCCTCCTGTGTATTCATGTCCAATGCAACCCTACGTTGGCCAACAGTCAACGTTGCCAACTTAGTACCGGGAACTTCCCCTTAGTGTTACTGCCGATAGAATGTGACAATCTAAGCACGCGTAAAATGAGGGCACCCACAACTGAGGACTAACTGCATCAGTAGTCCATGGCACTCCTGCTGATCGAACCGACGAAATCTACGTCAGTTTTCCGCAACAGCCAATCCGAAAATGCCTCGCTCATTCGTTGAGTCCCGCGTTTGCAATGCCAGTACCGACGCGTAAGCCACAAAGCGGCGTGTGCAGTTTCCTCAGGGGGTGAAGTCGATTGGGTTAAATGAGCACTGTCAATGTTAATGAATGGACCCCCCCCTCCTCTCCGTGGGAACACACCACGTGATACCTCTGCTACAAAGGGAGGGCTATAATCAACGTTTAACTACGATACACTAGTGCGTGTTAACAGCGTGAGGAAATTATTTCTCGCTTTACCTACCACACAAGCCAGAGCTTGCAGTGAACGCAGGGTCAGGACTAAAGCCTGGTTTACAATAGAAAAAAAATCATGCATTAAGAATTATGCAGTAAGCGCTGATCTGGCATACGAAAACACGTCCTCTGTATTTGCAGTTTCCAATTGATGTGTTAATTCTTTATTCCAGACAATGGAAACAGGCGACAAGCCTTTCATGTTTACTTTTGTTCCTAATCTAACCTCGTATATCACAACCACAATTAAGCAGATCATACTTCAAAGCCAACATTTTCTATCAGAGAAGCTTCTTTTTGTGAACAAATACAATCGTAAACTTGTGCACACACACACACACACACGCCTTTTTAATATTTTTATACTTACATTACTGTAAATAACAGTTTCTCGCCAATTACACCGACAACGCTGTTCTGATTGGTCGCCACCTCACAAGTTTCACTCAAGATATTAAATATAAATATTTCTTTTAACGCTTAAGGAAATCCCAACAACGAACACGACCTGCTAAGTTCCACTGGAAACCAATACATAAGATAACAAACACACTTTCAGTTCTTCTGCACAGGTGTAAACACACATGCACGCAAGCGCGCGCGCACATGCAAACACGTAAAGGTTTAAAACAGAAAAGTTACCAAAAATACTGACTTTTCCTGACCAAAATGAGAAAAAAATACCAACGTTACTATAAAAGCAAAACTCGTTTTTAAAAATAGACATTTCATAAACAGTATGTAGAAACTCATTGATTTCACACACACTGTTATCGGGACATGTAAAAATGTTCACCGATTACGTAATTACCCAGAGTTGTTAAAAAAAATTAAATAATATATTATGATATATATTGTAAGTCAGGTATTTAATTAAACAGAGTACTTGAGCAAAACAAATTAACAATACTTACTTTTGATTACGATAATTTCCTGAGTTTTAATGTTTTATTTAATTTTTCTACAAAATACAAATTTTATTTTCTAGCATTCTTTCACTCCTTCAAGCTCCATTATGTCTCTTATCGTCATTCAATTACCCAACGTCATTTGCAATTTTTCTTTTTCTTTGCATTGCTCTTCTCCTGCTGGCACTGCCATGTAAAAGGATTATAAGTTTTTCAAAACCTCCCGCACCTGTTCACAGTTGACTTTGCCCCTCATCTGACAAAAAAAAACTCATTTAAGCCAATATATCGCATTGTTTGTTCATTTGGTTACTAGTCCTGTAGTTTATGCCTCATTTATTTGTAAAAATCTGACTAAATTCCTTGTGCTATTATTTTTTGTTTAAAATATCCGTTGACAACAGCTAACCCCCGACTTGTTTTCAGTGCGCGTGTTTCAATGTCATCCACAGTGTTTCCTGTGGAGACACATCTGAAATGACGTTACGTCCCATTTATGACCACGTGTCATGCAGCAGGGTGGCTGCAATTGAGGTATGTTTTCCCAATTTTCTTTCCATATCCACTCTGCAGGAGAATGCTACAACAGTTTGACCACCACAGCACGCAGAAAACATGCAGCATGCTCCACTCCCTTCCGCGAATTTCACGATCAAAAGTGCCAACATAACAGTAACTATAGTTCGTTCGCTGTTAAACAAGCACTTTTGAAATCAACTTTCAGATGGCATGCTCTCAGTATGGTTAGCAGCGAGACGAAAAAAAAAAAGTAGTTGCATTTCATAACGTACTAGCAGTGAGAAATTTGTGCGCGTATAATTTATTTAATTAAATTTGAGCTTTATATGGGCACAAAATGATATTAATCGACTCATTATAAACACAATATAAATGCCTGGAAATTTCGCAGTTACCCTTCATCGAAGCGTTCATAAAGTGAGAGGGCCCATGGTAAGGTTAATTCTATTCAGGTTGGGAACAAAACGAGATTTCTTATAAGGATTTTGGCATAGGGAAAATTTCCGCCGCTAGGTGCGTAGTGTTCCAAAAAGTAACTTTTAATTACATTTTAAGCTACGTAATTAATAAAAGAGAAAAATTTTACTTCGTTACGAAGTTATTTTATATTTGATTTATGATTATTACAATTATCTTGTATTTTAACGTAGGGAATAGAGAAAATCTGGTACACATGCGACACTAGCGCTTACCTAGTGACGAAAAGTTTCCCTTTGCCAAACTTTTAACATTCATCTTCCTAACCTGTAGTAGAAGTAACCTCACCCATGGCAATGTTAATTTTACATATGAAGAAGGTATACAAAATTGACAGAAAAAGTAGATCCCAAGCAGGGATTACAAAATAGCTTACATCAAATATGCATCTTCCCTTCTTCCATGGCTTGCACTACTACTTTTTTTTTTCATCGGAGACGCGTCCAATACGGAATACCGCGCCTTTGTAACAATTATTTCCCTGGCCAATCTCAGTAACAAAGGGAGACGAGGCAGGGAAGCTTCTCATTAAAATTTTATAACAATGCTTGTATGAAACCAGATACGAGAAGCGTGGAACCGGAGATTGTATACACAATACCCGTGTACTGAAAAATAAAATTATTTCTGTAAAAAAATTATTAAGAACATAGTTTATATATATGACTCTCTTCACTGTAGTCGTTGGTTGACGTATCTTCTACTGACCACCTGTTAACAGAACGGTCACGTGTGAAATATCGTGCACGCCACAGCAGACGTTGCACGAGAACACAGTACAGAGTTTCGGCAGCTGTGAACCGTTCTGTTAAGATCCCGATTATACCGGTTGAAGTCAACCAACGCTGTCGTATAACCCCGTGAGAGGAATACAATCACGACTCCAATGCCAACCTTCAAAAACTACTGTAGGTTTCACTACTATAATCCATTCACAGTTACTTCAAACTTTTTTGAAGCCCTGCTAAAGTTCTACTTCCAGAATATTCCTCCACCCCGTGTAAATTGAGCTTAACTTAGTCTAAAAAATTACACCGAATGACATCGCACCGAATTCGTGCGCACTCAGTTGTAATAATATTTTGCGTAATAACTATTTCTTTCTAGGCGCTACCAACACACGTGTTTTCTCACTGTTTTTATTCATATATATATTATGCATTAAATATTATAATTTACAAATAAAATATAGGGAAAAGTTTAATTTAACAAAATATAAGTTACTTTTATATTAACAGATGTATAAAACGCTTTTTATACATGGTATAATTAGGAAATAACTAAACATGTCATACATGGGGTGATTTTTCAAAGATTTGATTTAAAAAGTATGGAGAAACCGCGAATAGACTATATTCTTCGACGGTCCGATCCCCCGCCCAAGCATCCAGATTTTTAATTTTCCGCTGTTTTCCCTCGAACAACCCAGGCCAATGTTGTAAAGGTACAGGTACAAAAATGTCAGTCATTTTGACGAAAAGTGTTTGAAGAAATATTACACAAGTCTCCGTAAAGTCACTAACGTTTCGTGAACTCGCGGAAAATCTCCATAAATTCGCCAGTCAGTTTTTAAAAGAATTTAAATATTTTATTCTATGGCGAGATCTGAACGCGAATCAAAACTTGCGGAGTACATCACTAACCACTCCACTTACGATCTCCTCGAGACAATGCAGGTTATACGAGCTATTCATAGAAATGTGTCACGTAGCTTCTTCACTTTCCGTTAAATGTTCGTCGAGTGTTTTTAATGTTGCTAATTGTTACAGGTACCCGATAATACTTTTTGATGTTGGAGGAATAGGGGTCTAAGTAGCGTGGATATTATAATTTCAGCAGAAACGATAATTTCCTGGTTACAGTGGCAAAGAAAGCTTCATGAAGTCTCGGCAATGTTCGTTTCCGGAAACTGCCGCTATAGGAAATACGGAAACATTACGTATTTTTTTATGTTTACAGAGTTCATTTTTTCTTTGTTACGGATAGTGTTTCATTATATTAACCGCACATTTCGATAATACTTTTTTTTTAACAGCGCCCGCTCCCGATGGTTCGACCAACTGGTCCCGTATTTAATTAACCCGCTACAATAGTAAGTAATAAAAATAAATAACTTCAACTTGGCGTCCGACTACACTATTAATTCTGGGCTGCTTTCAGGAATCCTCCAAGTAGAAACTAAAGCGCGCGTCCAGACGAACGGGCATTAACTGAAACCCGGGGGGCATTACTGAACCCCGGGGAAATTACCGGGAGACCAAAGAAAGGGTAAACCCCTTCCCCCTCCCCAACAATATTCGCGCGCTCACGTGCCGAAAAGACCATTACGCTCTAGCAGGTGCACCGCGACAGATAAACGCTCTTTTTATACCTTCGGCGAGGACACGTCGGGTCGCACAAAGACGGCTGCGCAAGCCTGCGTGATTTTTTTTCCCTCCCCTACCGTTTTTTTTATTGCTGAAAACTGTGTTCAAAGGCTTGCCGGGAACTACACCCCTACCCACCCCCCAGGTCGTTTTTTGTACCCCCTTTTTGACACTCCTCCCCGCGACACACCTGTTTGATTTGGCCGGCGACCGTGCCGAAATGCACGGGCGAGTGCGCGCGCAGTCAAGTAATTGCTCATTTCACACTACAGCGCGCTACCTCT
>NQII01000118.1:723630-759525 GCA_002778355.1 Clitarchus hookeri
GGAATGAAAGACGGGAGGGGATGAGATCCCCGAGAAAACCTACCGACCAGCGGCATCGTCAGGCACGATTCCCACATGCGAAAACCCGGTTCGTCTAGGTGGGGGGCGAGTAGTCTCACCACTACACCACCGCGGCCCCCTGTAACGAGGGGGGAAAACAAGACGACGCATACTACTGTGCCTAATTTAATAAAACTTATCAAGCTGAGTGGGCGGTTACAAAATATAAGCACAAATGAACAGAACGTAACAAGCATTTTAGACTGCGAAATATTTGCGTTGAAAATTGGTATCTTAATTTAAAGCGATAAGCGCACGGCTGCCTTTCTAATAATCTTCAGAAATTTACCTACAAGTTCATGAAATTCAGTTTCTTGGCTTTCCTTTTAAAGATATATATACATATTTCACCCGGGACTTTTTTGAGCATAAAAATGCGTGCTTCTTTGCTATCGAAGCCTTTCGTAACATTAATATATTGCCTGTTTCCTGGAAAAATCTTTTAAATTAATAATTAAATTACAAATTACAGAAAAACAAATAGTTATATTTGCCATGATACAGAGATTGAGTGCCGGTTTCACAATGCCTGTTTAAAGTATTGGTTATTTGACCACATAATAAATTTAAACTGAAATTTTAATCGTTGGTTAGTCTCGCACTGTTTCACAAAAGGCATCTCCCGGTTAAGAAAGTGTTGGTTAGCTAAGTGATGGCTAAGATAAATCTGGAAATACCGCAGCGACGTTTTCGTTTGTGATTGGCTGCTGTCAGGTCGTCGTCTGCTGTTTATGTAGTTCTGGTCAAAGTTCTGGTTAGACAATGTTTGTTGTAAAAACACGAAAGGAAGCACCACTTTCTTAGGTTCGAGAGTATTTGTTACTGAAAACAAGACGGTTAATCTAATGCAAATTAATGTGGACTTTTGCGTCGTTTATGCGACATGTGATTCCAATACAAAGAAGTATTTAGAACCGTTGTCGTAGTGATTACATGATAGGTGTACTCGAGATGTAGAAGTATTTAAATACATATTTTACGACTTAAAAAAAAAAAACCTGTCCCATGCTAACACACAATTACTCGTTACTAAATAAAGTGCCGACTAATCGCTTCCTTATGTATGAATATTTTAATTACTCAAATATTAAGCACATCCTTCAAGTGTATTAATATTAATGCATCACGCAAGCACAAGAAAGAAATCACAACTTTGCAAATGCGACAGTGCATGCCTGCCTGAATGTGGAATACTAGCAACACTTCGATTAGTCTCGTGACGGCTACATACGACTCGGATGTAAAAAATATTGTGTGACATCCATGTTTAGTTATTATGAAAATACTCTACCAGAGATAAAAGTCCCGGAAAAATTAATACGATCATAATATACAAGTTACATTCGTTGCCAAGTACACTTTTTTGAGTCTCTACTTTTGCAATTACTCCAAAAGGTTTGGGCAAGTTCCTACAGATAGCACCACGGCTACATAAAGTGACATATTTATAACACGCAGAAAATAACAACGAACTTTGTAATTAAATATCGAAGCAACGAACTTTTACATCCCAGAGGCCAGATTATTTATTTAATTAACATTGTCGTCCATTTGCTAGTCGAATGACGTCCCAAAGCGCAATAGCTGGGCACTTTGCAAGATATTCACAAGGGACAGTAAAAAATTCCTTGTACGGCCTCAATACCAAACATAATTAGATGAAATTTTAACACGTTTAATTTTAAAAATATCTGAGCTGCCCCCAGATGGCTGCCTCAGATTTTAAAATACACGTGCACTGCGGCACAAAATTATTAATTAAACGACGAAGCACGCATGGAATTCAACCGAACTTCAGTATGTCCTCACAAAAACTTATATTCGTCTTATACTATACTGTTACGAATCTATCTCCTATTTCTTAATGAAATTACTGTCCAAAACACATAATTTTACGAATGTGCGGACCTTCGCGAAAACATTTATAATAATTTAAAACGGAGAAGCTGGCTTTTCCCAATACCTTAAAACAAAATCCAAAACATTTAAATCTACTCCAGATTAAACATATTGGCGGAACTATGCCTGCCTTTCTGAAGTTAAAGTATTGTTTAAGCCCCTGCAAAAAGGAGTCATTTTTGAAAACGAGTAATATTTAATAACATTTATACAATATCGACTCATTGCATCACCAAAGAAGTGTTTCTTGGCTGTTTTTATCAATTTACATGAACGTGTAGGTACCCATCCCAAAATCACTCACAAGTCTCGCAGGTATAAAATTAATTTGATAATTAATTACTTGTATTTAATTAAGGCTTAATAATCGCGGCCGACTGACGTAATCAATAATTTTATCAACATAATCCTAAATAACCAATCGAAATTTCTATTGATTTAGACAATTTAGATACACAAACATAACTTCACATCAGTCACGACGTACCACCATAATCGTTGTAATGTTCTGATAAGTCCAGTAGTCGGAACCTATTCTTGTGTTTAAGATAGCCATTGATAAGAGGCAAATTAAACGTTGGTTATTCTTAACCATATACACAGAAACAGAAAATGTCTCTAACCCTTAAATTTGAATCAGACCTTAATCGGAACAAAACCAGACAGTGTGAAAACGGCCCTGAGAGTATCATTTCTCACATTTAGGTTTTGGTTTCAAGTTAATATCTTCAAAATTGGCATCAAAAAACTCTATTCTGTGTCCGCTGTGTTTGTACATAAAAGCGAATACAGCATTGCCGAGAAAAATTTTCCGAGAGAAAAAAATTATGGCGAGGAAATATATGCCGAAATGCATAGGTCACTTAACACACTGCACCCATTTCTACTTGCCAATTTCTATACACGCACGCTGTGGGTTCCATTTTACTGAACCGTGCCACATGGCAGATTTTCCACTGCAATTTCCATTTCATGTTTTGCGCAACAATTTTGGACGGCTTTGTACTAACGACACAGCTTCGTAGAATTCACCCCGTAATTTTTCGCTTTAATAAATTTGAAAACCTTAAATTAAAAGTATCAACGATATATTACATCCGATTACAAGAGAGAAAATAAAGACACGCTTCGTTTTAAAAAAATATTGCCACAGCTTGCCCATCCAACAATTTCAATGGGAAGCGTGAAATGAAAATTGTAATGAGAAAGAAACCCAAGATGGCGTCCGCTACACCACGGTATAACACCGCGAGATAAGACTAATAAAATTTGAGGTTTTTTCATGTCGTTTTTTCCCTTTGCAGTTTAATAGTGTGATTCTCAGCTGATCAGCACACACACTATGCTTATAGAATTTATTGCGGCCAGTTGTGTCTAGCTCTACATAAGTGAATGATTAGAAAAGGTCGGCAAGCATTTCTTGCTTGGGCAAATTTTTTGCATTATAAGATATGACGTGTAAGTTTTTGATACGAAATTCGAAGCCAACGCATCAATGTGTCAACTTTTATTTTCCTTTTGCCCTTTAAAAAATTGAGCAAAGAGCGCAAAAATTTATGCTAGTCAAACCGTTACTGGACGTTCGAAACGACTTTTTAAAACCGATAAGACTGCTCAAGCAATTCAATTATATAAATTATTAATCACTTTTTAGCAATAAAATGTTTGAAGAAAATTTTAAAATTTATGGAATGTGGAAAAAAAAAAAACTACAACCTCCTCCTTGCAAAAGAAACATTACGGACAAGAACAACAAAAACAACACAATACAACAAATATCAGTGTACTGCAGGAAACATGAAATTTAAAAAAAAAATGCTGGAACTGAGCGTAAAATTATAAAGTGCACAATCGACAGTTATACGAAAATTTTCCTCTTAAAACGTTATTCTTAAAGTGTCTCTTTTAACAGCAGTTATCACTGTTAGCTACATTAACTTGTAGTGCATGTTAGCAAGAGTTGGCTTTAAAAATAGAGCCGAGTTATATTTAATGGAAAATACGATGCACTCCAAGTTTGCTGCTTTATTCTTACAAATATATTGGCCTATATTATTTTATAGTATATTTCAAAACGCTAGTTACATTAAACATTAACGGCAAAAAAATATAAACAGATTCAAACAAATTATATGAAACCTGTAAACTGTCCATTTATACAGGATGATTCTAAAATCATGGGACAAACATTGAGGGGTGGTAGAGCTCACTAAAACCAACAATTATTGTATAGGAATATATGGGCAGGAGCGACGCGTTGAGGCAAAAACACAAAATAACATATGAAATGCAACACATTGTTAATTTACAACGTCGCCGCTAAATGCCTTTTTACAGCAATGTTTATAATAATTGCTCAAAATCGCTACCACCGACAGTAATGCAAGCTTGGTAGCGTCGGTGGAGTGATTGGCAAACAGATTCAAATAAGCCGGGTATTTCACACACGCGTGCAGCCGCACAGGATAGTCGAGCGACGAGGTGTTCAACGGAATCAACTGGAGTCTCGTAAATGAGGGCTTTCAAATGCCCCCCACAGGAACAAATCGAGACTCGATAAATCTGGCGATCGTGGTGGCCGTTAATGTGTTATGTTTTTGTGTTTGTGCCTCAACGCGTCACTTCCGCCCATATATTCCTATACAATAATGGTTTGTTTTAGTGAGCTCTACCACCCCTCAATGTTTGTCCCATGATTTTACAATCGTTATGTATACATGTTGCAACTTACGACCACTTCCAGATTCACATACAGCATGCGTACTTCCCAAAGAGATCGAAGTGCATTGTTTTCGCATTGTGTGCAATGCCAGTTTCTTCGATACAATATATATACTCTTCCAACTTCCAGAGCTTTGATTGTCACTTCCGAGTACACGTAGTTCCCTACATTTCTGGGAAATCAACCAACTACGACTGAAAACTAAACTTCGCCATAAAATGTTCATGTTAATATTAATATACCAAAATTCAAGGGGCCTTTTCTTCACCTACAACTTTAAAATCTTAATTTCCAAAATGTTTTATTTTAATATGTTGCAAAAAAAAAAAAATTAACATGCAAAATAAGGGAACAGAAAAGTTACTATGTTTTGAACATGAGTATCCTACTACCTTAACTCTATAGGGTTAAGGTCGTGGGACTGGGGTGGGGTTTCGAGTGTATGGGGGTTGTGAAATTGGAACTAAAGATGTCTAATTTGGACGTCCACTTAAAAATAACAATTATGTTTGCGTCTAGTTATAATTACAGTTGTCCATTAATCAAAATTCTTACATTAACCCATACTGTTTTCGTGCTATCATGACTTAACTCTGGTTAATCTTGAGAAACATTTTTATAATCCCGTTAAAAGTTAAAATTTTAATGCAAAAATATCTTTTTTTTACAGAAACTACGTTGATTTGTATGACATTTATATTAATAACAAATTTAAATCAACCTATAATCTTAAATTTTATTTTAAAATAAGGTTGAAGCTAGTATTTATAAAGCATCTATAAATGGAAGTTACATTTTCTTAATGAGAATTGTGCATGAAGTTTGCTTTCTTACGTATTAAGGCTCAACTTCACCTATTAAGCAGAAATTCTTCGTTTTCGTGTCATAATTACAGTTTCAGAAAATCTACAATTTACTAGTTGTTTAATACTACTGTATCTAATTTTCACTGTGTGTTATTTCCTGCTTGCAAAAAGGCAGGAACTTATTGATAAAATATAAATATGTTCTTAACATTTTACAACAAGCAGATAACGTTACAATTAAAATTACGCACAAAAAATATTAAACAAATTGGAAAAAAGGTAAATTTTCTGTAATCGTACATTTTCAGTAATTACTATGAATCCGAAATTATGACGCGAAAACGAAGAATTTCTGCAGAAGAAACGAAGCATCTGCGATTTAACTGCAGGGGCGAGAAGAATAACTGTAATGGAGTTGTCACCTCGCGTGCGGAGATGCTGAAAATTAATGAGACCGGTATAGCTCCGACAGCTCCGCCTCCTTGTCATACACCTACGCTCTTCGCTTGACCTTGACAAACTTGCACAGCGCAGTATCGCCAGCAATATGAAAAGTGAGAGGACAAAACAATTATATTCCGTCCATTCATATCTGCAGCCTGTGGTTTGTCAAGGACCACGGAGAGTTGTCGCGGTGCGACAATTCCAGAAACATAAATCGAGAACAGAAGTTGAACCACGCAATGCATTTCGCAAGGGTCTGTTTTATAGGCTAAATATTTTCATTTGCATAACCATCGCACACAGAAATAGTCGATACGAATAAAAAAATTTGGGCTGTTTTCAGAATAACACACAGGCCACAAAATCAATAAAAATAATTTTTTTAAAATTATAAGATTTTATTAAGTAAAATTGTTAACAACACATTTAAAAAAAAACTTTATTACTTTCGACCACCAAATTTCATTTCTTAAAGCTTCTGTGAATTTTTTTCTTAAAAAAAAATTTTTTTAAAAATTAAGTTATATGAATTTCAATATTACAGAGTTGTCGATTTTGTAGTTCAAACCCCATTTTTATTTTTGCAAAAAGTTGGCAATCTTCAAATCGAAAACTAAAGACTGTATCAACTATTGCAGCATATAATAGTTGCCAGCATTAAAATATATTGTCAATAAATCTCTAACCTCATAAAAACTTTTTTATTATAGTCCAATCACAGTTGCTTCACACTTTTTGAATCAAACCTTCGAAAAATCACCAAATGTTTGGTTGTTTCCTAAATACTTCACGTATTACAAGAACTTTATACTACTGTTACATTAAAATATTTGGTTTTTGGTTGAATTGTACTTTTACTTAGATTTTTCTATAAATTATATTTCATTTATAAATAATACGAATAAAAACCGAGAGAAAATAGCTGTGGTGGTAATGCCTAGAAAGAAATTGTTCTCACGCAAAATATTATTGAAGTGAGTGCGTACGAAAGCGGTGCGTTGGCCCTTTGGTGTCATTTTCTAGACTTAAAGCTTTGTCTGCATGAGGCGGAGGAATATCCTGAAAGTAGAACCTTAGCAAAGCTTCAGAAAAGTTGGAAGTAACCGTTAATTGACTATAGTTCAAATCGCTTTGTTAACGTTACGTTTCCGGAATTCGCAAACTGCGAGACCTTTCCGTGGCAACTAAGGTGGCCGCCTGGGTAGTCCGCCGAACGGCGTGCAGAGATCCAGCAGAAAACGTACATAAAAACAGTCCAACGTCTGAGCGAGGTCTGCTTTCGAATAGCATTTAAGAAACGTGACGCGTAAGTACACGTTTTTTCAGTTCCTCTATTTCTCTCTAAAGCAGGTTTTTGTGATAGTGAAAATGGGTCAAACGGGTGTTTCAACGGTCATATTTACGTATAAACATTCCGGTACAAAACATTAAAAAAGTGATAGGATCTTGGATAAAACCTTTACTTTATTATTAGGTCATGAAATGGTGGGGTCTCCGCTAAAAGTCTCGTAGAGGCGCGTTATCGACGGCAAGACTGCACGCCAGTTCAGTGGTTTGCACGTAGAGGCGATGAGCGAGTTGATACGCATGTCTCGGTCGCCCCTAGCGCCCCCACACCTTAACCTTAAGGAAGAGCTGTATATGCGCCAAGCAAGTATTCCAATGAGAGCTGGAAACAAATCAATGCGCCGTTTCAAAGCCCACAAAAAAAATTAATCCAATACATTTTATTATCCGATTGGTATCGTGTGCAGAAGTCAGTACGCACACTATATCTCCATTTTCGGTACCAAGCAAATTGAATTTCAAGTATGTAATTTATGCCTCGTGCTAATAAACGGTAGACGGGCGAAATAAAAAAAATTCAACACACTATATAATCAAATTACGAATTTCGGAAAAGCTACGTTATTTCAATTACTTTTTCTGTTCGATAAAAATGAATAGCGTAGGAAAACAACAAAACTATTTTTAAAGTGAACAATTTCCAATAAAATTACTTAATTCTATTACAAGGCACACACGTTATACACGCTGCTGCCAGAGACCTGGCATGTTAATGTATGATGTGTAACAAATACTGTTATGTCTTTGAAGGCGTTGCATGATCCATGGTCCACCGGTGGTGTGTGAAGCCAATGGCGGGTTTACCACCTCCCCCTAAATCTGGCGGTTGACTAGCTGGGAGTTGGGCTTGACTGCGGACTAAATGGAAGCTAGTGTTTTATCGCTATCGTGTAGCCTCCTGTTTGTAATCTGAAAGTACGGCTCTGATTTTGTAGATGTTGGTAACAAAAGTTACTAAAAGCTTGTGACTTTTCGAGACTGTACTCTCTCAAGAACCCTCAAACAATTTTAGTTCGCAAATTTTTAACATTTTATATACCGTAGACATATAATTTTGAATGTTTTATTAATAGCTAATTTTTATTTAATAACACCGAAATTATGTGGTTAGTGTTTTAAGTTACCTACATAGGAAAGCTAAAATGAAGTGTTAGTATGTTTGTGACAAAAATAATATTTTGCTTCATATCTGTTACCGCCAATCGATTATGGATGCAATAAAAGAAAATTAACAGTTATTTTCAATATTTACATCTTCAGTGCAATATTATATGAGCAATGCACGAATTTGTCACTGGACTATACTTAATTTTACTTAACAATTCCTTTTATTATTTAAATACGCACCAACATCTGAACAGTATTTCTTTATATTCAAAACAGCACTTGTGATTCCTTGTGCAGCCGCCGCGCTACATGTTCTGTGGTTCACAGTTAATTGCAAGATAGCAGCACAGTAAAGTCAAAACAAGAATTGATCGTTGAAACGAAAATGTCATTACTGGAAGTCACATCAAAATGTTACTCGATAGTAGTATTTATAATATGAACACATAAAAAAAAAAAAAAAAAAAATCGCATCTGTGAGAAGTATTTCAAATCACTCAACTGTACTTATTATTACATAAATACTCGTTATAGTCTAAATTCTGCCGTGAATTCAAAATATGACGTCACTTTCTTTCTCCTTTACCTCCAGTTATAAAAGCTGCTTCATCCTCGGTAACCAGCAAGTGGTAGCAAAAAGCCTCTCTGCTTGACGTTGACTGGAAGTGGTGAAACGAAATTCAGTACTAGCCAGCAGGTAATATTTGACCGGAAGATTAACAGGAGGTAATAAAACCAGCCCCAAGTAGTATCCTTAAAAAGAATAGCAGCTTTCCGCCAGGTTCACATACATATATAGCTGCTATTTTTATTGCAAAAATAAATATCTGGACATCAGGGCGAAAAACATTAATCCTTAAAAGGCCGTTTGCGAATTACTCCTTGACAGGAACCCAGCTTACTCTCTGTCAGCATCACCCACTCGGTGATTCTTAAATAGTTAACATGCGCATTGGCTCAACATGACCACCGATGAAACCACGCCACACAATCAGTTAGAGCGAGACTTACAGGAGGGGAAGGGGAAGCATTAACCCAAGCAAAACAACAACGATCCCACTTCACAAATCATTAAGTTACAGATAACACATATTTATCAAGGCGTAACATGGTAGCAACACTTATCACGTATTGTAATTTTTTGTCAGAACAACTTTAACATCAGACAAGATTTAGATACACCTATCTTACAGATAACTATCGAAGAAGTCTCTGTCGTTCCAATTCAGCCCATCAGCGGTGTTTTTCATAACTGCAGCACGAAAACCGTAAGACTAGGAAACGAATATTTCGTTATATATCGTAAAACACACGCGAACGGAAGAAATGTTTTCACATACTAACTTGGACAGCTACCACAGCAACAGAGGTGGTATTTCCGATCGTGACGATTCCTTGGTGGGGGGATAGTTACGTGAGTACAATCAGAAACACGGCGACCTTCAAGTCGTGCGAGAATGCGGATGTCACAACTACGCTTGTGAGCCTAGCGGCGCTTGTGACAGGCACACACACAGAGTTGTCTGCAGAAAGGTCCGCAAGAACAGTGTCGAAATCGAAGGTTTGGGTGCTGTCGCAGGATATTAAAAGGCGTAAGTTCCGTTTGCGGAAGTCCGCGTGCTCCTGGCTTACGTCAACAGCGCTACGTAAAGAACAGAGGTGAATTTATTTTGAATGCGGAGGGAACAACGAACAAGGAGAATCTATGTAAGGTGCAATCTGCCGGAAGTATTTTAAGTTCTCGAGGTCAAAAAATGTAGAACAGCCAGTCCAAGCCGGTAGTTTGTATTACTCCGCCTGTCCACGCACTTGAAAGGTATTGGATTAGCAGCGAGCTGTCCAAATCACATTATAAAAACACACAAAAACAATCGTATTGTAACAGTAATAAAGTGAATTTACATTTAGCATTAAACAATCATCTATATTTTCAGTTCCATACGCATGTCTTTGGCCATTTCAACCCGTCCCACTGTGTCCGCCATCCTGCGTAACACAAGTTTCTAGGTGGGTTATTAATCAGAAAACGAAACGACAAATGAAAATAGTTCAAACTTCAAAGCACACACCCATGCACGCGAACAGAGTATTTTAATATAACAGAACATTAAAGGAAGCAGTTAAAATTTTGAATTACTAATCTGACTTTAGTTCCGATGGTATTTTGTAAATTTTTATTTTCTGCCACAGTCATACTGTGAACCGAATATTCAGTCAAATTGTACCAACTTTGTCATTGGCATTGTTTATCTGAGCTGTCTGTCACCTTGGAATGTATCATCAACTACACGGGCGACACAGTACGCGTATTATCAGCTGCATTATCATATTTACGCTGCTGTAGTGCCGGCGTCAATGGAGCTTTCAATCGTGAACCTTCGCTAATGTACTGTATGACAATAAAATGCTAGTAGACGTCTCTATACTGCTTAAATATTATGTACCAAAGCTGCATCGAAAACTATGGCCGAGAAAATTTTTTTCAAATAATAATTCATTTGAGGACGCCATTAAAATTAGTTGTGTATAAATACAACGGTCCTAAATCGAGTTTTGAAAACTGATAGTCTTTACTGGCGGCAACGTTAAGGCTCGACTTCACCTATTATGCAGAAATTCATCAGTTTCGTGTCATAATTTCAGTTTCAGAGGTATTATTGGAAATGTTTGATTATTGCAAATTTACAATTGACTAGTTGTTTAGTGCGTTTGTATCTCATTTTCACTGTGTGTTATTCAAATTATTGCGTGTTACATTTATAGACAGCTAATCCCCGGCCTTTTTTCGAGACTGGGACTGGCATTATAGTTTAGTGTTTCCTTGCAAATGGAACATTAGATTTTCACCCAACATATGAAAAATTACTTGTATCTCAATATCCGACCCGCCCGCTTCCGATTACCATCAGGTGTAACGCGGCATTATAAAATCGCCTGTAAGAAAATTACTTTGTCTATTCTCATGTGTACTTTATTAGATAATCATGTACACGGGATGATTAAAAGTGCCATACAATCTAAACACCGAATGTTTGTACCAAGCCAAGTGTTGCTATAGTATGTACACAAAAACCATCGTCTCGAATTCAAACACATTTCAAAATACGTTACTGTAAGAAACACAGTGCCATTTTCGTAATTCACCTTCAAATTGGCTGTTAATATGCCTGTCTGGATTTACTTCGCAACACATCCAGTAAGAGACAAGAACTTTTATTTCAAATGTTGAATTCAAAAGTATTCATGTAAGGGGGCTGATGGTCACCAAAATATTCATTATTTTATATTTGTAAGAAATACCGTTCAACTTGTGGATATTGCCCGTAAGTACTCTTTCCTAGCTTTTTTTTTTTTTAGCTAGAATAGTTTTTGCATTATGGCATGTCAAAATCACAATTTTAATTCTTTTGGGGCGTACAAATAAAGTAAACAAAAACATGTAAAGAAAATTTAACAAGGTTGACTGAAAGCCCATGTCTTAATTCATTTTAAGGTAAGCTTAGCAAAACATATTTTTAAAAAAATTTGTAGACTGCTACAAATTAAAATATGCAAAGTTTGCCTTACTTTAAAGAATTTTTAAAAATTTCGAAAACATTTCAAGCCTGATTTTAAAGATTTCTCTAAGAAGCTCATGGTATCTTAGTTCAGTCTGAACTATATAATTTCAGTGAGTTAGTTTTTAATAGTTTTTCGTCCCCCAAAACACTAAATTTGTGATATTGACACGCCATTACGAAAAAAAAAAAAAAATTCTAAGAAATTTGTAAGTAATGTCTAAACGTTAAACAATATTTCGTAAAAATATAAAATAATGATGTCCAGCATCCTTAACCACGGACCAACTATAGTGAGCAGTAATGGCTCTTTATTATGACCTATCACATTTGTTAAGCCCAGCTCTATCGAGGCGACAGGAGCACGGAAAAGGCTTGAAAGTTGTGACTGATGACGAACTAGATTGATTTTCACCTCCTGCTAGTGTTATCTACACTAATGAAGTTGCCACCACAACTACCAAAATCGTTAGCAACGGACGTTTAACTTTCGAAACAAATGGCAATTTTATGAGAACTTTTTTTTTTTTTTTTTTTTTGCGTAACCGTAAGAGAGTGTGGCACATAAATATTAAACATATTGTTAAAAAAAAATCTACACGTTTTTGAAAGCGAATATAAAAAAATGAAGAGACGGCAATCCTAGATAACGTTTTTCGCTATATTTGTGAGCATACATTTTGCTAGCGTGATGCATTATTGTCGAACTATTTATTACGTTATAAATTTGCACGTATAAGTGCAGGCGTAAGATACCGCGCTAAACCCACAAGCCATTACATTAAAACATTTGCTCACAAAGTTGGCCGAAACTGTTATTTTGGATTTCCCTTTCTTAGTAACGTGCTGCACAATACAGCGACGCGATGATATGAGCTGTAGCCAATCAGGATGAAGCAGCAGTGCGTCGGCGGCGAATGCGTTGCACGAAATTCTGGCGTTACGAATATCGGAGACAGCCGACTATGGAGAAGAACGTGTGTTTGTGTACGTAGAGATTAAAAAGCAACTATTTGTTCACATTGCGAAGACGATACGATTATGACAGTGTCGAAGGCCGACAGATCATCGCTCGATTGTGAAACAGTTGAGTGTCGCTCGTCCGCCGCCCATCGCATCGCAATGGGTCGCTGTACTGCGGAACCAGCTTTAAATTACACACCGCACACTCTAATATATCCTTACCAGGGGACTGAAATTTGGGCAAACGAAATGCGAAAAAAATTTCAAAGCCAGTAATTACAGTGTACTAACCTTCAGTGTGACTCGTGTGGTACTAACCAGGGGAGTCACCATCAAGAGTCGGGATGCGGGGGTGAAGAGGAGTGAAGAGATTTGGGCGGCTCTTAACAGCGAGGTCTCGAGAGCCGATGAGGGTGATAGAGATGAGTATGGAACAGCGCCGGAATGGAAAGGCGGGGGAAACGGAAGATCCCCGAGAAAACCCACCGACCAGCGGCATCGTCCGGCACGATTCCCACATGCGAAAATGCGTGAGCGACCCCACCGGGAATCGAACCAGGTTCGCCTAGATGGGAGGCAAGTAGTCTAACCACTGAACCACCACGGCCCCAAGGAGGATATTATGGGTTGTAACCCCTACCCTCTTTTATTTTGACCCAAAGGTCTAAAATTATTATTATATTACTAAGTTTTCAAATTTGGAAAAAATTATGAAATTAATTTAATATTGGTGAATTTTCCAATATTGTGAAGTAATTTTTGTCTAGTATTTGTCTTAAGAAGTGTCCCAGCCCCGCTAACTCTGGTGCAATCTCCTTCCCTTCACTTCAGCCAGTAATAAGGCTCGGTTTACGATGAAAAACGCATATAAAGAACGTGTGCGTATCACAATGAAAGAAGGTATTTTTACGAAGTGTCCCATGATAATCGTGTGCGTGTCGTGTAAGAACATCCGAGGTGTAGACGTTTAACGAAATGGCGGTATTTTAGTTCATGTCGCGTACGCAAAACCTTCGGCCAATCGATATGTACGAGAAAAGTAGAAACCTATTACATTTATTTGAATATCATATTTTTACAGAAAACTTAATTTTCCTTTGCTGAATAAAAATAATGTTTCAATTATATTAACTTAACCAAATTAATTTCTAGTCGTGTGTGATTGGTTGAACGTAAGACAAGTACATTCACTATGAACCACGCATTTTTTTTTTTTGCACATTCTATTCAGGTATCTCTTATGCAAAATAAATCGATCGTGAACTAAGCTTAACCCACCTGTTTGAGAAGTTTCTATAGCTACTCCACCGTTTCAGACAGTTGCGTGGGAGAGAAAAAAAAACACCGATCTGCATGAGGCTGTTCGACGGTTGAGCATTTCTAAAATCCACCTTTGAAAAATGCCACTGCCCTTAACTGTACGTATTTTAACAGGCGCAAGGATTGGCATGCGCCAAGTAAAGTTTGTAACCACAAAGGAAAAGTAGTTCGATGTATTGACGTTGAACTTAAAGCAATAGGTGCACATTTATAAAAAATGTAATGATTTATTTTGCTTCTTTTAATGCATAGTTTAAGAATGAGTAAATTTGTAATATTTTTACTTTTATAATAATTTCACAGTTTCACTTGTCTTGCGCATGAATAAAGTGATCCGGCCAACGGCAATGTTAATTTTGTAGTCCATTCACGATTACTTCCAACTTTTCTGAAGCCCTGCTAACGTTCTACTTTCAGGATATTCTCCGCCTTATGCAAACAGAGCTCAACCAAGTCTAGGGAATTGCATCAAAGGGACAACGCAACGCATTCGTGAGCACATAATTTAACAACATATTGCAGAAGTAACCATTTTTTACTAGCCAAAACCAACATACCTATTTTCACTCTGTTTTTATTCACGTTAGTTATAAATTAAATATTATAATTTATACATAAAAAGTAAGTGAAAGTTCAATTTAACTATACAATACAACTATAAAACGCTTGTGATAAATGACATATTAAGGAAACAACCAGGCACGTCATAATTGGGGTTGATTAAAAAAGTGTAAAGTAACCACGAACAGACTATACATACGGTGGGATGATGCACAACGTACATACGCGTGGATCCCAAGCACGACTTTCAAAAGTGCTCAGTTTACCGCGAACAGCTTGCACTCCCTCTCCGCGTGGAAAATAAGCCGGAGAGATGATGCTGGCGCGGTTGTCTTTACACGCGCCCGCCCGGGGAAAGGAAAGGGGAACGTTGCAGCAAAAAAAAAAAAAAAAAAAAACAGTTCCTCGCCTTCCACTTTCACTTTCCCCGGTCGCCCGCGGTCCTGACCTCACAACAAGGACCTCCTTCCGCCTTACCTCGAGGGAGCAGCGACCACCGCGCAGAGCCGTGCCATATGGCGATATATCGACCACGAAACTACATTTCTGAAATATCGCAAATGCGATACGGTCCGGCAGCGTACAGCAAATTTATAGCATGTCACAATATTACAGCGATATGCGATATCAGCGATACCGATATAAACGAAACCGTATTTGCGATATATCGCACCGATATCGATATGGTAGACATGTTTCGAAACGATACTGTAAAGTAGATATTACACAGCCCTACCACCACGACGGCACAGAGCAGACTAGTATACAGAGGAACACACCGCGGGTTGGGGCCTTAAAAAAGGCATATACAGAATGCCCCGAGTTCTAGGCCAAACACGGTGAAATTATTCTGTATGGAAAATAAGGNGTTGTCAATTTTCCAAGTTTCAGGCTATATACATAATTACAAAATATACTTCGGATCTTTTTAAGCATTGGGTTGTAAAAAATTAAATACCCATCAGGGTAGTTATGACCCATACCATTTCAGTTGTGACAAATCAATTATACCAGTTAAGGGTTAATACTAATTTGATATCTGCCATATGTACACATGATTATTGTATCAAAACAATTTATTAACGCCCACGGTTAACAAACACACTTTTTTTTTTTTAGTAGTAGAAACACGGCACTCTCCAATTTCTGGACGACAGGGAATGTTATTATACGCCAAATGTTCAAAGGTGGCAGATATGAAATAAGGCCAACACTATTCGCAAATTTTTTTGTTTCGTCCTGACATAGTTTGACATTATGCAAATAACTGATTTTAATTCCCAATTTTTAATTGTGCCCCTCCCTTAATATCAACGTTAGGTCATACGTCGTTATACTACAAGACAACGTACAGAAATGTGTACCCCTTACAATTAAGAAAGCAATGTGTGTGACCTTGAAGACTTAACACTGAATATTTGAGACGGCATTAACTGAATATCCAACGTGTCTAAATTANCAATGTGTGTGACCTTGAAGACTTAACACTGAATATTTGAGACGGCATTAACTGAATATCCAACGTGTCTAAATTAATTAGCGCTGGTTACAGGACATGGGGTACCCACAGAAAACGAAGACCGAAACGTAAATAAACAAATATATTCGTTTCAAGCTGGAGAATGACTGAGCGCCTACCGAAGGTATGTTGCGCTTTACAATAGATGAAGTGTAAATACCGCGTCATAGTAGGAGGGCACCTTTCAATGTAGCTGATGTTAAGAGGACGTGTTCGAAATGCCTACAATGAGTGACAAGACAGGCTCTGGTTCTTACCATAACCATATACACTCTATCCGCAATAAGAAACCACACCCCTTCGGCTGACCCACACTCAATATCGTGCCCAAAACTGGCGCATGTTTATTAGCATATCTCTCTTCAGTGTATACGTACTACTCTCCCCGTAAGAAGCTCCAGTGAATTTGATTGACAACCAGTACATGCAAATAACCCTTCTCAAAGATATAATAAAAATGAATTACAACAAATTTTAAAATAATGCGGGTCTGTTAATCTATTCCAGCCAGGAGAAAATATCCACGATGCCAGGCAATTTCCTGTGTCGTTCATCTCTTTTACCAAAATCTTAATTAAATGTCACTTACTAAATACTACTCAAATGTGTTTTACAGGGACGATTTTCAACACACACCTGCGACTTCAGTTGCCGGCCGGCAGCGTGTTTTTCTTGAATGAACTGTGTACTCAATTGCGTCATCCACGTAATGCGCGGTTTTTATTCGTCTGCCACGCACTGACTGCCGGGTAACTTAGCGACGCGTCTTTTTTGTTTTCCTTCCGGAACGTAAGGTTGGAGTTCGCTACCGACACGGCAGATTCGGTTCTGCGTACTTAGATACTCTGCGACAAAGAATATCATTTGCAAAACATCCTCCTGAGAACAGCAGCGAAGTAAAAATAGCGGAACATCTCGACACCTCCAAATGTTGTATTCCACTAAAGATAAAACTCTCTCCACTTCAATCTGTTAACTATAAGTTTCAGCAAGACAATATACCCTTATTAACTGACAAACCATACAAGACTCGAGTACGAGCTACTATCAACTTTGAAGGAGGGATGAAAAAAAAAAACCGAAAGTAATATTCCTGTTAATATCTTACGCTATTACCACAAAAAAAAATTACAACTACTGAAGATTTCCGCCGTGCACGATCATTTTCAGCTAATCTGCGAAACACTCACAGTAACCGGTTATTTTAAAACAAAAAATACCACGAGTTATACTCTACGCACATTGCGTGAAGGATTCAATGGGGATTCTGATCGTGTTTGGGGGATAACGTGACCACATCGCAACTACTATAAGCACACTCCAAACTCTTGCGGGCACGTGACTAATATAAAGGGTTTGACGAATACTTCGGAAGCACTGGCCAAAACATCCAACGGGCGGGGACAAAAACGCGCGCATATGCTTAAACTAGATACAACTCAATTCCACGTGTATACAAAACGATCCTGAAATTTCCGGCCACAATTTCAAGGTTCAAATGACTCACCCCACGGCAAGCTAAAAGGTAAACAGGTCTGGAAGTGTTCAGTTAGGATGCCACAACCCACCTGCAATTTCTGGGATAAGCCCTATAACTGGAAATCTTTCCCTGATGTTGCAACACACTTTGCCGCGTTCCTTATTAGCAAACGAATATGCTTCGTTCTGCGATCAAGGGCGCTACTTAATTAAGGTGACATTTCGGAACCCTTGTTAACATGGCATTTGTTTCTCGTAACGAGATAAGGAACTCGTTCTCCAAAGTTAGGCAATTTGTTATCACAAGTTTTTACAGGTATGTTGTAAAACTGTGAGGGGCTCAAGCAGACGAACGACACATCCGTAAGGGTGTCGCCGTCTCGCCGTTTTATTCCTTGCCGAAGTAAGAAGCTCGATCACGCATTTTCCAGACGTCGCTGTTAAAAGGGTGTGGGATATAATAACCCATGCATCAGGTAAATGTTAAAAATATTTTGGAAGCCAACTTGTGAATCTCAGAAAGGGAAAGTCTAGAAAATGAGTTCTGCTAACTTTGTAAGGAAGTTCTAGCCATACTGGTGCATTAACTTTGCAAGTCGTCTTGCAGCGCAATGATGCGTAAAAAAAACTCGGCGGAAGAAATAGCTCGAGGAAAACACATTATTCAAAAACGGTTGGATATCCAGGAAACTGGAACTTTTATAGAGTTTTCTTCAGACACGCATCATACTTTTATATTTTTTTTATCAGCGTGCCATACAAATATAGGGTCACCACTTAAAGAGTCACCTGGCTTGCCGCCGACGGAAAGACAGTTTAACTCAATGCCCGTAGATGCGACGAGGCAAGTGGTGAGTTAGCAACAGTAGGCCTTGGAGCCTACACATTCCGAGCTGCAGTCAGGCGGAGCCCTCAATTTATATACCCCGCACTCTTAAGGGGTAGCATCCCTTCCATTTTGAATTTACGTTTTTTTTCACCGTAGCTTACTTACCAGATCAACTATTTGAAAACGACGGCTGTCAGGACATAGGTCATATCTTAGCACGTATTTTTAAGTTCGCGAAATTTTCCCATGTTTTTGTTGCATCTAGAGCTTAACTCGTTATTTATTCTTTTCCAGTCTCACGTGTGAAAATACAGACTGAAATAAGTCTATTATGGTTTCAAGAATTCGGTAACGTAGTTCTGCAAGTAATAAAACGATTTGAATTTTAATACTGAATCTTAACAGAATGTTACAAAGAAATACATTCTGTTCACAATTAAATGAGCACTTTTTAAATTTCTACTTACGAATCTACATCTCTTCTTGTTTCGTATCCTTTCGTTACATGTAAGATTAACATTGCAATGGTCCATCTCACTTTATTCATACGTTGTCCGTGTGAAAACCGTGGAATTTTAAGAAGTATGTGCGTCAATAACATGCAATGCAAATTCATGTACAAAAGAACAAACTCTGACTTTAATAGCAATAAATATGTGTATTACCCTCTCAGTGCAACGCCAATTATTTTAACTATTTATATGAATTCTCTACCAACTTAACTGGGAAACTGCACGCCAGGGTATACTGTAACATACATATAGTTATGAACAGTCAGTTTGTTTTTAAAAAGTGCTTACTTTATCGTGAACAGCCTTTATAAATAAACACTAGAGAGAAAGTATACCACCACGTTAAGGAGCCCGCCAACCTGGCGCTTGAACTACGCGTTTCAAAGCGTTCTCTCACGAGTGCTGATCTACAACACACATTTCCAAAACATAGTAGGTATGTTAAAAGCTGTCAAGAGCCTTGCGCTTAGCGGCGATGGCGTACTTGATGCGCGTGGCAGTTTAGCCTCAGAGGTTCTCCACCTCAGGGGCGGAGAAATATATCGAGGTAGGCAGGGGCCTTAGCCAGAAACAACGTGCGCGCGGAGTCGAGTTAAAGAGGAGCACATGAGAGCGGGGTGCTGGGGTGACGGATCGCCTAGCGCCGAGTGCGGAGCGCAGCCCCCGATGACCAAGCGAGCACTCACCCCGCCGGAGACGGACGTCTGGCGGCTGCGGACCGTCGCGAACTGCCTCACGCCGGCTAGCAACAAGCGNCGGACCACGCCTGCGCCGCCGCCGCCACCACGTGGCCGAGAAGACGCGCACGCACTCGCTCTCTCGCGGCTCGGAGATCACCCTCCTCGCGCCCCGCGGCGTCTCGTCGGGCCTCGACCCCGGTCAGGGTCGCCGCACGACGACTTGCCTCACCGCACCGCACTGCACTGCACTGCACTTTAGGGCCGAGCGACGTACATTTCCCAATATCGTTTCCAAACATTTCGACCGTTGACCACACAGTGTTAAAAATCGATGGCGATACATCGCTTATATTGATACCGCAAATGTCAGTCATATTGATATAACAAATATCGTATATCGCTAATATAGCTATATGTAATATATTGCTCTGCATTGCTTGGCCAAACCGGAGTTGCGAAATTTCAGAAATATTCTTCTGTGACCGATATATAGTCGTATCGTCCAGCCCTAACTGCAATGGCCGTCTGGCTGCATGTACACTGCATGAAATTAAAATTTGCATGCGGTTCCCGCCTTCAGGTAGATAGAACCAGCAACATACGAGATGAGGGCGCTGGTGCGGTTTCAAACCAGCCGCCCTCCCCACCCGAGGGTAGTCAGAAGAATGTAGACCAAAAGGAAAGAAGACCAGACTGCTCCTCCCCCTCCCCACCGACCAAAAAACCCCAAACCATGGCAGTGTCTACCATAATCGCCAGACGCGAATCTCCGTCCACCCGGGGCCCCGAGATCGAACCCGGGACTTCACAAATGGAAGACTGGTAATTTAACCACTGGGCCAAAATATATATTTACGCACCACTTATTATGATCTCAATTTAATAGATAAGGACCAGGAGGGGGAAATTTGGGAGGCTCATAATGAGGTCTTGAGGGCCGATGAAGGTGAAGCGAGGTGGCTATGGAGCAGCGTCGGAATGCAAGGGGCGCGGGAAACGGGAGATACCCGAGAAAACCCGCCAACCAACGGCATCGTCCACCACGATTCCCACGTGCAAAAATCCTAGTGTGACCCCGCAAGGAATCGAACCCGGTTGGTTGGGAGGCGAACACTCTAGCCACTATGCGAACCGCGGCCCCCAGGGTAAGGTCTAAGAAGGGAATGCTTATTAGGGAACTGCATGACGAAAAATCACTACCGCCGAGGGAGAAAAGCTACCACCACCACCACCACCACAAGAGTGAGAAGCAGGTATACAATCGCACAACCAAACATACTCAGTAAATTTATCTTTTCTGGGGCGTAAAAGTACGGAAGCACTAAAGGCGATACATGCGCTCGCTTTGATGCTCTCATCGCCTCTACACGCAACCTACCGACTAGATGGCTATAGGCTGTCCACGGTAAACTGAGCTCTTTTGAAAGTCCTGCTTAAGATCTACCTGTATGTACATCGTGTATGCTTCCATCATATGCAAAATTAACATTGCTATGGGCCTTATCACTTTATTAATGCGCCAGTAAAATGAAACTGTGGAATTGTTAGAAAAACGAATATATATTATAGAAATTTGCTCATTCGTAAGACTTACATGTGTTAAAATAACCAGAAAGCAAAATAAATCATTTCAGTATTCACAAATGTTTACATAACACTGTTAATGCGACCTGAAAACCTGGAAATACTTTCCCTCGGTAGTTACCGACTTTACTGGGCGCATGCCAGCCGTGTGCGAATTAAAATATATGCAGGTTAGGGCAGCGACATTTTTCAAAAGTTGGTTTCAAAAGTGCTTAAATAACTATGAACAGCCTTTACGCGCATATAGGAGACATTCAGCTATGGTTTACAATTGTATAGCGTAATAATACGACTGAATGTGATCTGCATGATCCTGTACTACTTTTAAGGCAGATAAACCCACACATTCATGGATTTTATTAGTACTTCTCGGTAACCTATTTTTGATCAAATATTTAATAGACCCGCCTGTTCAAGTATCGGTCGAAGGCCAACTGTTACTTCGATGTCAATCTGTTCACGTTCTTACATCTGTACCTTACCTCTTATCTGAAGTATGGATGGAAGTCGAGCCATACAAATCTTAAATATTTAATTAAGCAGTGCTGTAAGCCATGACAAGCTCTGAATGAAGAGAATCTATCCATCTTAAAGAATCTGTACCGAAGTGTGTGTTACCTGAAATAAAAACAAAAACAACCGCTTTAGACATTTCCACTCTCTGAAAAATAACCAGTAAACTTTACAATAATAACAAAGGTGTTATAGGCTACTCACGGTAAAGTGAGCAGTTTTGAAAGCCCTCTCATTTGGGATAATAGCCAATAACTATATTTCATTTCAGCCTTATACGTTAGCTTCCGAGTGCGGTGGAATATATGCACTGTGTTTATTACTTGCATGGAGATATATATATTTCAAAAGGTGGTTAAAGGATCAAATATGGGTGAGAGGAAAAAGTAACTAGGGCCTCAAAAGTGCTCATTTTACCATGAACAGCCTATATAATCTATAAGCATTACGTTTCATGAATGATATTAATTAGTCAAGTAGACTAGAAAAGTTTTTCACCACCTGTAATTGGTTACATATAAATAATGTTCGCTGGGCGCATTACAAAAAAAAAACATTTGTCAAGTCCGGCGTGGTATTCTGTATAGAGAGTGTGAATTTAATCCCATACTTTTTCTTGGGATATGATTAACCTAGAATAACAGAAACCCCGGTGGTGATAAACTTTTTTTGAGTAGTATATATTGAGCAATATTTGTATTAAACTTTTTTTCTATTGAAGAGCCGTGTACACAGAAAAAAAGTCTAATGTTGTGGCAACAGTAATAATGTTACAACAACAACAATTTTTAGTTATCTGTGAGCAGTCAGTAACTTATGTTGCTATTGATGTAATATAATATTAAACTATTAATGTTACTGTAACGTTAAGCACTTTTGTGACAACATTACCTCATAACTGTATCGGCAACATTAAGGCGTTGTTTATGTTGCGGCAAAACAAACTTTGTGTTGCATTGATATAAATATTTGTGTTAAGAATTTTCTGGTACTTTTTTTGCTTGCAATAAACATTGCAATGTAAAATAAATTAAGTACAATTATTTTGTCACAAAAAGAAATATTACTGACGGAAAAAATTGACGGCAGGCAGGGGAATCGAACCCATGCCCTGAGCGCCTGACGCACTCCACTTCACGGAACCCGGCGCCCTACCATCTGCTCTACCGTAACATATATCTAGCCCTTTCATATTGGAGGTATTGAATATAATTAAAACGACAAACTGTAGTTCTCTTTCGTTATGTGAAAATACTTTATGCACTAGAAATATATGCATATTTGGCACACGTAAACTGCTTCGCAAGGCTTGAGAGCTGGTCTAAGCTACATTTAGTTCTCATACGATGATTTAAAATTTAAATACAGCGGTTTTATTTTACGACGTTACCGCAGTTCACTACTATCCGCCAATTTTACAACGCCAAGCCAGTGTAACCTTGTGCTGGTTGGACATTTCTTTAATGTCGCAGTAACACAAAGTATTTTGTCCTTCCCGTCAATTTTAGCGTAACACAACTTTTGATTGCGGCAACATTACTTAGAGGCTTTGTTAGAATTAACAACTTCAACAGTTATGTTTGCATTACAGGAATATAAGACTTTGTAAATGGTTAACATCAAGTAACTTTGTCACAACATTATTAATATTACAACATGAATGATTAAAGATATGCCTCAATAGTAATTTTTTTTTTGTTGCAGCAACATTAGACTTTTTTCTGTGTGCCGTTTCGCTGCACGCAGGTGAACCGTACGGGAAATGCAAAGTAACGCTAGGAGTAACACCGCCGCGTCTAGCAGACGGCCAGAATGGAAATAAATAAGCATCTTTCACGTACTTGGCAATGGCAACAGCGCGTTCAGTTTGGCCGTAGGTTAATTACTTAAACTTAATTCTGCGCACAGTTTATGAACGTTAGAAAAAAAGACTGATGAGGAGAAACTGTTAAAAGCGGAACACTTATAGCGAAGAAGAACAAAATTCATAATGGTTTCCCGCGACTTGTTCCAACCATTGCGCCTAACATATTTCCATTTTACTATGTACCTAGGCTTAACTTACTACCACAACTTCCGAAACAGGCAAGTCTAACCCATTTCCTTGCTCGTAGGTTTTCAATTACGATGGTTTTAAAGTTGGCTAGTGTGTGGTAATGATGTATTATATCCACTGGAATGTAAGAGAGAAAAATACTACACGCGGTGAGGTTAAAATATATTGCTATTTATGTTCAAAGACAATTATTTTAATGGGAAGTTCCGACATTTAAAAAAAATTGTAATGCTTGTTAAACACATTTCAACAAGTTTCATTTCTGAAACTATTTTTTTCTTGGAGATTTATACCTACTGTAATAAAATACAATTTCGTTGTGTGTTTTAACATTCGATAACTGAGTTACGCCATTTGAATTTTATTTTTAGACATAACATTTCTTCAACCATTACGCGAGTGAAAGACAAACCTAAGATTTCATCACCATTCCACGGGTCCCGAAATTCGTCATTTTACGGCGGTCACTTCACTTTGCATCTCGTATAGCTAGCTTTAGAAGACTGTTCATGGTAGAGTGAGAACTTTTGTAATCAACGTTAGAAAAAGGCACTGCCCCTACCTGCGTATATTTAACGCCTGCGCTGATTGGAATTCACCCAGTGAAGTTGGTAGCGACAGAGAGGAAGTACTTCCATGCCTAAACGTTGGATTAAAAGTGAGAAGTAAACATCTGTCAACGGTGAATGGTTTATTTTGCTTTCTGGTTTTTTATACATCTAGGTGTAATAATAAGCAAATTTGTAAAATATTTACTTTGCTAATAATTACAGTTTCGCTTGACCGACGTATGAATAAAGTGACCAGGCCCTTAGCAATGTTAATTTTACATGTGGCGGAAGGATACACAGTGTGCATACAAATATAGGCTATTCACAGTAAAGTGAGCACTTTTTGAAGCCCTCTCATTTTGAATAATAGTCAATAAATATATTTTTATTGTATCTTTAGACGTTAACTTTAAAGTCCAGTGAAACACACACACTATGTTTATTACTCACATGGCAATATTTATTTTTAAAAGTGGCGGAAGGAAAAAATGGCTGGTAGGAAAAAAGTAACTAGGGCCTCAGAATTGCTCAGTTTACCGTGAACAGCCTGAAGACCAGTGGACACAATCCGGCGCTCAAGGCGCGGCAACCTCGACACACGATCGCGATGTCTGGGCCATCGAGCGAGAATTTGTGCGAGGACGAACGTGCGGCGCTGACCTCCGCACGCGGAAGAAGTTATTTATAGTAGGGGTCACGTCAAGTCCGGCTATTTCTCTTTTTCCGCCGTCCGGTGCAGCCATTTATCGTGTCGTGTCGGCCGGCCATTCTTCCAGCCTGCTTCACGCGTGGCAAAAGTGAATCACTGCTCCTTATTCACGAACAAAAATAAAAATCAGCCATTGGAAAAAACACGCCAAACGTCTCGAAATACGATAACTTAGTTTGCACGCAAGAGGCTGGATGAACATTATAAACACAACGTTCAGTCATCTTTGTCTGGTTTTTGTGCATGACCATCTACTAAAACCAGGCACCGTGGTTGTCAAAACATATACGTTTTTCTAAAAAAATTGGGAACAAACTTCGGCAGTGCATTCCTGACGAATGTTCAAGACTAAAATAATAACTACCACTTTTCTCGTCAAGTGATTATTAATGGAGCTGTGCGCCCCTGAAAAATCCTAATTTAAATTGCCATGCTCTGTGTGTGGTTTGCCTATCTGGTATGCAACACACTATCTGTTTTGAATGTTCAACGTTAATTATCTCGCAAACTGTTCGCCTGAGAGTATTCCGACAAGACAACCTTTTTTTGTTAACATAGACGTGCTGATTCACAGGTTGTCTTCAAAAATTGCTTCGAAAGTAGTGTTTCAAAGTTTGATTTAAACATAGGGTGCCAAAAGCAATTTCCGAAAGGAAGGGAGATGATATCAACGACCGCGTTTTTAGAGGTGTAAGATTTCGTTTATACAAAACAGCCTTTACCTACTTGTTGCTTAATAACAAGTGGTTTCTGATATTTTCAACTGAACTCATTTTATAACTTAAAATTTTTGGGGCGCATAACTTACTTAATAATAATCACTTTAGGGGATACTTTGTACATACATTTTCGTCTTTATTTTCGTATGGAACTGCCTGCCGAAGTTTGACCCCATGTTTTAGAAACACGTGGTATATTTAAACACAATCTGCTGCCTAAATAAATCTAGTCACGAGATCTATTTTACGCCATTTCAAGAGTTTGGAATGTTCCTTCCAATTCTGGTGTAAATTAAAATAAACGATTTGCAGACACGCGTGCTTCCCGCCGAAATATCGAAAAACACTTTACTCGGGTAAAACTGGAAATTTCCCACCAAATAACGTAATTTTAAAACTTGAGCTATTGCCCTACGTGGGAATTATTGCCTCCTCCATATTGGCAAAGGGAACACAACGACGCTCTATGGACAATGAGTGCCGGCTGCTGGCAATGGTCGCGAGGGNTAGTTCTACCGGCCAATAGGAACGTGGAGAACAATACTGACTCGTGACACGAATGATCAAAATGCCGCATTTTCCTGAGCTCTGTAACATAACCAGTATCGCGTTCACTTTTAGGCGAACCCGTAGTCCGTACACTGCTCGGTTAGCAACGTCCGAAACAAGATGTTGAGTGCTTAAATAATATACTGCGCTGCCATGAATCACTATGTTTTGCAAACGGATGCGGTAATTGTAGAAAACTCACATATACACACAGCAATTACACCCAATTCACAGACCCTCAATAAGATTAAGGCACCTCGAAAAGAAAAAAACTTTTTCTACTGTCGGTTTTTTTTTTTGGGTAAATTGAAGATGTGTGGGTGCATCATATTACATTTTATTCTTTGTTTAGTAAAAATTTGATATCGTGGGTGTTAACCTCCGTTTTTACATGGTCTGCAATGTGCTCTTGCATCATATAATTGACCGTTTTTACAACAATTTTATGGGGATGTTGTTATTAATTAGTTAAAATCGGAATTGTCTGGTTCAGGAGGCAGAATTGGCTGAAGCCGCTTAGCGCATCCAAGGCCTTGAGAGGCTCGGAAGCGTTAAGGGCGACTCACACACGCATTTGAGCTCTCTCATCGCCTCTATGCGCAATACACTAAACCGACGGCCTTCTATCCGTTGGCAATGCACGGTGGCGAGGACTGTGTCATTTTGTGGCGTAACAAAGATAAGGTGCCCAGCACGTTCCTGTAGAACTTTTTTAAGATTCTGCACCAAAATGTTTATACCTAAACTTTTTTTTTAGAAAATACGCCAGTTTTTGTCATTTAAAATATTTTTTATCTTTATAAGTGAGAAAATGAAACTTTTTTTAACATGTACACGTTTTTTAAACGCTATTTGTACGCAGGCGCGATTTAAATAATATTAAGCAAATTTATACGTAAAACGTTTTCTGCTGAAGCTTTGCACTGTCGGTGGGTGGGCTTGCAAGCTGCCGACTTAATAGAAATATCCTATTCCTCTATGCAAGCTGGACAAAACTGCCTCACGTAAAACACACACAAGACTAATAAATTACGAAGCAGCGCACAGTGTTTTGTGAGTCATTGAGGCCAAACACGAAAGAAGCAACGATGTGCACTTGCTTACACGCCTCGCTATGTAAACTAGTTGCAAGACTCGAGGCCAAACACGCGACGTAACGGTTTCAAGATGGCGCGCTAATTTGCACTACAAAACACACGGACACACGGGGACCCCAGAGCGCGTGCGTGACTGGACCAGTTTGATGATGACGCCATCGAGTCCAAACTATACTTCTGGAAATGGACCGCCCAAACCGTGGACAAGTCATGTGCGGTAACTTCGTACCACACAGGTTATTTAAAATGAAGGCTCTAAATACCCCACTTTGATGTTTAACTTCCAAGTTAACATTTTATTTATAAATTAGGCGGGTGGTTTAAAATTTGTCTAAAGATGATGCAAAGTTACCCCGAATGAGTGTATCCCGATTTGATGTGTTGCTCCTCCCAATGTCGACATGCACTACCAAAATTGTATTAGAAACCCGGATTTTATCCGCAGTCAGGAAAAGGGGAGTGCGTTGCCGTGCCTCAGAGTTACCAACTTTACAAAAATTTCCGTACACGTACGGAAGTTTAGTTGCTTAAGGAGAGATTTACGAAAGAGTTGTGGCTGTAGTTAAGTACGGAAATCATTACGTGCAAATTACGTTGCTTGGGCGGTTCGCACCAAAGGTTTTGTATACCGTAAACAGCTTTCGAAAAGCTGTGCATCGGATTGTATGCTTCGTGTTGTTTCCGGGTTGCAAAGCACTATATACTATACGGAATAATAAGCGATTTAGCCAGTAGGAAAGGGCACTATGTGACGACATAGTAAACTGCACTCCTATAAATTTTACATATTTGTGATATAGTACCCTTTACCTCCGATGCACAAACATTTTTGACTTGAGTAATAAGTAGTTCTATTACCACAGTCACTACGATTGTGGATGTGAACTGGTTGGTGCTGCGAGTGTAGGCAGCCACGCACCACGACATCCACGAATTTACTGATGGTACAAAAATACGTAGTCGCCATGAAGGATGCAGGGATTTATATAAGCAAGGTTAATTTAATTGGCACTTAAGAAACGAATTTTAAATGCAGTTTTAACCCTGACGAGACTCTTCAGCTACAGTTCAACCTCAAAAGCCCGTCTCCGGGTGGTGCTATCCCCGCCCTAGGGTGCGCGATCCCACTCGAAGAGTGTAAATTTATTTATTAATTTATTTACTATCATCCCAGCCGTGTGTACGATACTGTAAAGATATATCGACACCGCTATTTAAATTATTAAATGTTTTATTCTTAAACATTTCGTTTGCGGATCCGCAAACTCATCGCAAATAAGAATGTACTGTCTTATATTCGCACACCACGCTTGAATTCAAGAAAGAAGTTTGTGAGTCCCTCTTTTGCGAGGCGTTTGAGGGTCCGATGAATTTCTGAGCCCTGTGTGCGAGGCTAAAATCGTAATGCGTGTCTCCAGCTACCGTCGCTGAAGTTATCTTGTGTAGTTAAAATTATACTACTGAAGTCGGCATTGGAAAAATGAAACAGATAAGCGTGCTTACGAAGACACATATCACAATTGTTCTATATCCGCTTAGGCAAGCTTCCTCTGCTCTAGTATGAAACTATCAAACCTTCATTTGATAATTTGAAAAGCAAACACAGTGAACCTGTGAGAGGTAGCAACTTAACAAATCGGAAGAGTAAGAGAAAATATAGAGAAAGACATCTGTAAATACATTTTCTTTTGGCAGTAAAATATGTTCGGTAGTAGAGCGGTTGTGGAAACAGACTAGTTATATTTTAATGCGAGTTCAAATTCCGATTCGAAAGAAGCGGCGCATGTTAATTTTATATCCTTTACAACTCTGACACTATGAAACAGGCATTATTTTCCTCCCAAACACTTCACTAGCAACACAAATAACAAAAATAAAGAGATTTTACAGATAGTTCCATTTAATCTGCGGATAAGTTCCTTTCTATATAAAAATAATAAGTGCCCATGCTAGTTGTATTCCTAATTTCATCGAGATTTTTCAATCTATTTATTTCGTAGCTATAAAAATTAAACGACTTTGTGGTTAAATCGAGAGCTTGCTTGTTGACGAAATCGAAATGTAATACACTAGCGCTACCTATACGTCGAAAAAAATAATCGAATATGGCTGCTGCCCGGCGGCTAAATCGATATTTGCATCAAACCGTGAGAAGACGAGCGAGTAACAGATCCCAAAATATAATGATACCTAATCCATCAGTTATTGAGGTAAGCTTTTTAATATCCAGTATTAGATCTTTGCCACGTCTCCGTATGTGAGATTCAAGAACAGTACATCGTCACTGTAAAATAGTTGTGTCCGTCGGGTCGGCGCATTGCATCTAAATTATTGAAACAATGAAAGGCATGCGCCATTTTTACAAGTACAAGGCGAGGTTAAGGATACAAGTAATTTGGAGGAAGCCAATGCCTCTCGTAACTTTAAAGCCCCTGTCACACTAAGAAATTTTTCCGTCAAACAGCTTCCAATAAGTTTGATCAAATAAAGCTGGACAGTTATGACGTCATCGAAACGTCATAAATGCCGCCATATTTGTCTGAGAAAGTTGGATGGCTTCGGTTTTCATCAAACATTTGAAGATTGGACCGGTTCTGAAATTTCTTTGATGTTTGACTGTCTCAGCCAATCAGAATCGTGCACGACAAAAATGGACGTCAAGAAAATTTAAAATAATGAAAAATTGCTGGAAACGAAGTAGGTTATGAGTGATATTTTAAGTGAATATTGCACATAATATTACGAATTCAGAGGCATTAAATTTTATTGTACAGGAAACATATCTGACAAATAAAATTTGAATTTAGTAAAGAAGAGAAAATAAATTACAACATTCCTTACATTTCTTCCTGGAATGGACTGCATGGAAAAACGAAAGCAATATCTCACTATGGAAATATTTTTTCAATAATGAATCAAATTAGATTCTCCCAGTAAAAAAAAAAAAAATGACAGTGTGGGACATTTTCAAACACATTCAAGATTATTTGATAAAATTTGTTGGAAGGAAAAAATTTGATGGTCGTATTTTGCCTTCAAATTGTATTGCCATATATAGTTAAAGGCGAAAATATGACAGTGTGGCAGGGGCGTAAGAGCGTTCGCAACTGTAACTAGCATGCAAACAAATGTAATTTCCTACTTAAAAATAAACAAGCAAACAAACAAAAGCGTGTCGAATGTGATTCGCAACTCCATCGCAAAAGCTACTATGAATAGCCTAAGGAACCCCTCTCAGAGGAAGAGTCGTTTGCGGGAGTGCGGCGACGGAGCACTAAGGGCGATTCTGGCTGGCGCATCTACGCAGAAGTACTACACTATTTTTGTAACGCTGAGTGCAACTACACGCGGTCACCCTGCCATTTTATTATTGAGAATTCTGTAGCAAAGTTTAGTATAGTCGTATAGCATAGTTTCGCGTGTCATGTTTTCGGATACAGTAGTCCTAAGTCATCGTTACTTACGTTTCAAGGGCTCCAGAATGTTTCGTATATTTTTCAGGTCCTAAATGCTTCATTTCCACGTCGTATGAAATGTAATTTCGTGAAAACAAATTTTAAGAATACGTTAATTTTGTATAAAAACTACGATAAAGCGTCGGGTAGGTGGTGCCTTAATCATTAGGCCTCGAAAAATTACTAAATTTAATAAAGTTATAGATTAAGTGAAAGCCTTAACAGCATGGGTACTCGCATATCCAGTACTCGTTAATCAGGATTTCCAGTTTATTGCATTGAAAATTACAGCAAGATTGCATGGTACTGCAATATTTTATTCCGTTACCTACTTACGTAACAAACATTTAAATGTGTGTTTGTCTGAAGTGTATTTTGTGTGTTGATTACGTGAAAACAACGACGAAGTAGTTACGTGTAGAGCATTAAATTTGTGCGGCCGTTCTGAATTGGCGTGTTTGTGGAATAGATAACCCACTCAAATTCCACCCAATCTAAACTATTCGATGACAAAGATCTTCCACTGGTTATAATAATTACATTTTTATTGGTTTTTTAATCAGTTGGTTTATTTTGTAAAGAGGAACAAGGCCACACAAATCATCTTTGTAAAACTGTCCATCACTCAAATTTGAACGCGGACTGATTCGTAGGTCGTATTTCACCTCGATAAGTTAAAAAATAGAAAAGGAAAGGGTGCTGGTTCAATTCTGTATAACGTAAGACACAAAATGCATTAACAACACAAAAAAATTTTCTGGGATGATTCTTTCTGGCAAAATTACGTCACTACATCTACGTAATTTTTGATCATGAGTATTTTCATTATTCTGGACGACGTTCAGTCCTAGTACTAGTAAACAAGTCGTCTCGCATACGTCTTCCTTATTCGCGGGGAGTGGCGCGAGTTTACTCGGTCAGTCCCACCTACAACTTTGCTTGGAAAGAGTCACGCGTTTCTGCAAGACAGAAAAGAAACATCTGAAAAAAAAAACTTATCACGGTACAATTCCCACTTGTGATAACATGAGTGCGATAAAAAAAGCAAATACTGCTTCACGGTTAAATGTGTGAAATTCCCCAGTATGTTACAGTGCAATATCGCAAGGAACCGCGCAACCTGTGGACTTGCCTTTGACATTTCCAACTAGTCGCACCATACATGGTTCGCCTCCTGATTACGTCAAATCAAAAACAAATATTTGGTGCTCAGTGAGTACCAGCTGTTGAGTGAGCGGGAGATAAGGGCTATTTTAATTCAGAACCAAAAAAAAAACCGCTAAGCGTATGGATGGATTTTACCACAAAAAAAAAGTTCAGTCAACATTCATCACAGAATGGAATATATCATAAAAACCAATTACAGAATGCAATAAACTATGGTTTTTAGTATCGCCCACTGTTACACGCACATGTGGTACTACACAATGTCCATTTAGCAAGGCGTAATTAGCTGCACATTTTCTACATTTTAATTTCATCGCCATTACGGTCTCAAATGGTATTAATTTGTAATATAGCTTCTTTCTCCCCTCTTCCCCTTTTATCGTAAACATCAGTTGAGCACGTGTGCGTACACGCAATAGTGCATTCTACAGTCGTCTCACTCTTAGATTGTAGTGGGTAGCTATTTAAACAATTTTAAATTTTTACACTGTAAAAAAAAATTTGTAATTTTTACTGGGAATTTGTTTGTAATTTTACAAATACTTGTAAAAGTACAAAGATTTCTCTTGTAAAACTATTCATTTGTAAAACTACAAGGGCCATGTTTGTAGTGGACCTTAAGAAATGTTTGTACTACACTGACCCGTATCCACGAGCTTCAGCAAAATGGCGGACACTCAACAACGTAAAACCGTACATAGCTGTTTGTGCAAAACCTATGGGTGATGTAAAGTGTATCTGCGGGCAAAAATAAATGCATTGCAAGTATGAATAACGTAAAACACTTCAAACAACTCAAATAATCATAATAAAACGACAATTTCAATAAAACGTGACTGTATTACTCATTAACTGTTAATTTTTCCTAGCTACGCAGAGCTCTTAAAATGAAATAAATGTATTCTTCTTAATCAAATAACTTTTTTAATATTTTGTAGGCACTTGCAAATATACTTAAATGAAGTTGGTCTTGTGAATAAGGTTGAGAGCTAATAATTCCAGGGGTTTAGGTTCTAATCCCCGCGCTAACAAAGTGTATTTTTTTTCCGTAAATTATATATGTATATAAAGTTATTCGCTGTTATTAATTCATCACATTTGTTTTCTAGAAGCAAAAAAGATAATTTTATCTACACTGCACAATGATGTAAGATGTGATACAAGGCCATCATTTGTAATATTACATATATATGCTTTGCAGATTTTTACAAGAAAACTGTGGTTTTACAAAGGATTTTCTTGGCAACTGGATTTCCAAGGGTATTTCTTGTTAAAGTACAAAAAAAAATTTAGGGTGTACTTTACTATACAATTTGGCCATTTTTGTTACGTATTTTTGTATGTATGTACTTATTCTTTTAACACAGCGAAAACTTCTTGGCTGTTGATAATCGGCAGCCACCTGGCAAAATAGTGTACTCCTTAGTGCTGTATTAACGTATATAATCTATTTACGTCGTGACCCCTGTCAGAAAATAACTTTAATTTATAATAGTAAAATTAGTAGTCTACTACTCGCAATAACTACAGTTACTGCCCACCACATTTTTTGCAATACCGATATGTACAAAGTTTTTCGTTATACACAAATAAATGCAAACATTTTCAAAAGCTGTGATACTTGATCATTAATAAAAATGACTCATTTATTTTGCCTGTCATCATCCACGGCATTTTTTTTCTTTTATTTTCTTCAAGAGCATGAAATGACTGAAGATCGCGAAAACACGTTTCGCGTGTGTTCCTCGAAGTTCGTAAATACACTAACACACGGGTGTAATCAAATAATCTTAACTTCTCTGTGAAACCGTGAGCACAAAATATGTTCACACAACACTCATCAAAAACTTTGTTAATACTTTCACAGCCAGTTATTGTGATGGCAGTCGCCAAAAAAAGTAATAATCTTACAACTTTCTAAATAATTTATTAATCATATGAGGAGAGAATGGCGGAAAGCTGATTAACGTAAGTAGCTTGATTCTTCATACCATGGCACCACGCGCAAAGAGAAGATATTGGTACTTACTTTTTGTCTGTCTACAACATTATACCCTGGATGGCCATTCGGCTAAGTGGGGTACCAAGTACATGTCTACAACATTAACGCCAAAAACGTGAAGAAATCATCCAATGGATTAGTTTCTTCCACATACCGAACGACAAAACGGATAAATTATATGCCAAATTTTCTTTTCATTACTGTTTCGACAAAGGTAGCTTTCAATTTATTTACGTTAGTATTCCTGCCAAACAGAAAAATACTATAGATTGTTTGAACAATTGGACATACGCCACTGCCCACACTTTGTTGTCTCAGAAAATCTACCAGGATATCTGAGCTGCTGTATTCACAAAAATTCCAGAAAATATTTTCATTGTTTGTTTGGGGATATTGTTAAGTTGATTTTGAAAAAATATGTATTGCCCTATAAGCCTGTGTGTCCGTTATGACAACTAAAGTAGCGAGTTGTTAAATGCTTCATTGACAGTTGTTATGCACATGAAATTTAAATTCCATACTTCACAATTTAAACTAATTTACAGTGTTGTCACACTTGTGTTTCATGGCCAGCCTTTCTTTATATCTGGGGCCACGGTTGGCCTAGTAAGTTTTCTGATACTACAACGGAGTGTTTGCAATGGTGTATGTCCGTAAGTATTCAAACAATCAATTACTCCCATTGCAAGAATAATTCAAATACAGAAAACATCATAACTAGTGACATACTGCTTGAAATTCTTAATTACCTGAGAACAAAATCACGTTGTTTTTCTGTAAAACTAAATAAACACTGTCTCACAATTACCTACACATTTCCGTGCGTAATTAAGTATTTCAGTTGCAGTAATACATTAACGGTGGAATTTATGGAACAACTACAATCGCTCGTATATGAGCTATCACTGTTTAACTGTGGGTTTCTGGTTGGAAATTTTTTTTTTTTGTAATGTTGGCTGTGATGTTGCAAAATAATTAATACTTGGCAAAATATCCTAAGTTTTTTGAAATTATAACTGGGCAAATTTTCCGAAACAGTGTCTTTTATATTTATGTATTTTCGTTTACTGCGACTGTCAGACATGGTAGCTGTTTATTATAACACGGAGACAAACAAGAATTTTGTTTCTTAATAAATCAATAGTGGTTCCATCGTTGTATTGCACATTCGCTGTGCAGAAACGCCATTTAAAAATATAATGTTTTTTATCTCCCAAATCGAATACGAAACTATACAATATATCATATTGGTTTCTGTTAATACGGCGCTAGTACAACTTGTATGCATTTCTGTAAGGAATCATACAGACACAAGTTACATTTCGGGTTTACGTCACAGGGTTGTCTCCAAGGAATCTAAAGACGCAGCCTCAAGATTAAACATGGTCTCCTAACAATTAAGGTTGCTAACTAGGTGCTCGTAACTTGATTCATGCCAAACGCTGGGCACGGCTATCTACGAACCAAAGTGAAGGGGGGACCGCCTGCCTGTAGCTTGGGCTTGTAGACGCAGGAGCGACAAGGGCGACACTGCCACGAGCATCAAGTGCGCCATCGCCACTAAGCGCAAGGCTCTGAACTGGCGTGCGTGTTCTCGTCGCGCCCCTCTACTTGTGGGACTTTTGAGCGGTGACCTTTTTTTTTGTTGATAGTCTGTAGCAAAGATCGATGCAGCCCCCCCCCCCCCC
>NQII01000118.1:759539-789335 GCA_002778355.1 Clitarchus hookeri
AAGAGTATTTTTGTAAGTAAAGTCTGTTCAACGGTAAGGTGAGCACTTGTGAAAGCCCAGCTAAGGATATACTTCCGTCCCCCATTCGTATCCTTCCACCATATTTAAAAATTAACATTGCCAATTACCACATCACTTTATTCATGCGTCAGTCAAGTGTGACTGTGTAATAAGTAAGGAATGTGAATATGTTATTAATAAACAAATTCTTCTTCATATGAAACAAATAGAAACTGAATTAAATAAATTCACTATCCATAAAGATAAGCGTCGAACTTCTCATACAACGTCAACACATGGAACAATTTTTCCTACATAGTTGCCAACTTTGCAGACAGCATGCCAGTCAGTGTGACCGTCGAAATACACGCTGTAACGGACAGTAAATTTTTTCAAATGTTGATTTCAAAAGTGCTCGCTCTACAGTGAACAGACTGTAGTATCAAATGCGTATATTTTGAGTTACAGCGCTTTGAAAAGCAGTTTTCAGCTATGTTGGATTGCTCTGAAATGGGGTTCATAATGTGCGTGACGTCATGAAAGCACCCTAGAGGCCTACTCTGAAGTGAGTATTCTTTTCGCAGATAAACATACTGGACGCACGTCCGACAATTTCGTTGGAGAACGTGTATTTCAAACACGCTGCAGCGCAGTTCAAGCCTCTTGGGAACAGTGCGTGCAACTATCGCGCCTTCTACAGGCAGTGTGACCTCCAGCACGCCTGTGCGTTCGTGTAGGATCACGGTCCGGCCAGCCTGTGAACAACCGCAAACAACCTTAGTGGATGCGTACACACGCACCTACTCCTTGGAGTGACGCGCTCATTGTGTACTCCTGCCCGAGTACGACGTGTGAGGCAACAGCCGTATATAAACTACAGGACTCGCTAGTACTTCGTTGTAGGCTCCATTTTAAGAATTCGAATGATTACGTCAATCTCTTCTGAGAACGATGTGAAAGCTATCTCTCTCTCTCTCTCTATCTCTATCTCTCTCTCTCTCTTCTGCGAACGACGTGGGAAGTCAAAATCACTCAAAATGAACAATTACAGCATCTACGTAGCGGAATAACACGCAGACAGTCCCACCTCCAGACACAAACGTGTCCATGAACAATCTAATATTTAATTTTACTTGCGTTTATGTATGACAAATTCACAACCTGACGTACATAAACATAATTTAATATAGATACACAGACCTGCCGTATTTGGGGAGATATTCAGATAAAATATAATTACCATGCTGTTTATATAAACAAACAGAAATACATTCTACAGAACACGAGAACAAGAAGAGCAGTTGTGAACTGTAAGTCATAAACTGTGTGGGGGGGGGGGGTTTGCTTAATAAATAAACCGGGAATCTGTGTCGTTTTCATATGTAAGCTTTGTTTGGTTTCGTATTTACAGCGTCGTCCAGTAATTAGCATTTCGGCATAAAGCGCGGACGTTTTACAAATCAAATAATACAAAGGTATATTTAAAAAAACTTAGTGCGCCAGACTTTCCTATACTTACCTCGCAGGTGCACCCACCGCAATCGTGGACGTCCGAGTCGCCGACCCAGATTATATTGAGCAGAAATGCTGAACCACTACTTGCAATTCAGAATAACCTCTTTCTCTATCTCTATACATCTCTCAATATCTGTATATCTCAATATCTGTATCTCTCAATATATGTATATCTCAATATCTGTATCTCTCAAATATATGTATCTCTCAAATATCTGTATCTCTCAATATCTGTATCTCTCAATATCCGTATCTCTCAATATCTGTATCTCTCAATATATGTATCTCTCAATCCGCGTATCTCGCAAACCCTGTATAACTCAATCCCTGTATCTCTTAATACCCGTATCCCTTAATATCTGTATCTCTTAATCTCTGTATCTCTATTTATATCTCTCTATATGTTTATATGTGTTACCTCTCTTTCTATCTCTCTCTTCCCGCTTTTAACCTACAGTATTCACTGAAGGTCATGGGATAAGACATGGCGCTTTCAGAAACCACGCTAATACATTTTTACCCCAACGCGCATNCCCTACAGTATTCACTGAAGGTCATGGGATAAGACATGGCGCTTTCAGAAACCACGCTAATACATTTTTACCCCAACGCGCATTTTCAATTTGTAGGGTTCAAGGTCCAGTTCTCCAGCAGAAAATCCCCTGCCACTGGAGGGAAAATACGGGTTCGCCTCGCCAGCGCAATATATCGCACCGAGGCGCCGTGACGCTTGCAGGGCCAATGNCTGGAGGGAAAATACGGGTTCGCCTCGCCAGCGCAATATATCGCACCGAGGCGCCGTGACGCTTGCAGGGCCAATGTTGCGTTGCAGTCTGCCTCCCCTTACCATCCTCCCGCTCAACTGGTCCCACCCACAATCCACAATTCCCTCTGCTGGCGCCGGCGGCGTCGAGTCGAACAGCGACCGTCTGCGCGCAAACACGACCGTATACGCTGTGCAAGATAAAGTGAGCACTTTAGGAAGCGTTGCTCAAGATCTACTTTCATGCACACTGCGTAGTCTTCCAACATACGTAAAAACAACATTTCCACGGGCCTGGTCACTTTATTCACAAGTTAGTCAAGTCAGACTGTACAGTATTTTACAAATTTACCGATTCTTACACTTATATGCATTAAAAAAAAGAACAGAAAGCAGAATAAATAATTTTTAGTATTCACCTAATTTCTACCCAACACTTCTAATTCAATATTTAAGACGTGGGATTACTTTCGCCTCCCACCAAGGTGAACCGGGTTCGATTCCCAGCGGGGTCGCTCCCGGATTTTCGCACGTGGGAATCGTGCNTTCGCCTCCCACCAAGGTGAACCGGGTTCGATTCCCAGCGGGGTCGCTCCCGGATTTTCGCACGTGGGAATCGTGCCGGACGATGCCGCTGGACGGCGGGTTTTGTTCGGGGTTCTCCCGTTTTCCAAGCCCTCGCATCCCGGCACCGCTCCATACTCACCTCGCTTCACTCTCATCGGCTCTCAAGACCTCGATGTTAAGAGCCGCCCAAATCTCTCCACTCCTCCGTTGCTTTCCCTCCGTCGTTACCCAACTTCACTGGGCTTATGCTAGTCGGCGTGACCGTTAAAATTTATGTAGGCTCGAGCGAAGTGAGACAGACTATACAAGTGGATTACATGCAAACTTAAGATTTGTCTAAAACTGTTGGCAGTAATAAAATTTAACACAAACAGCGAAACCACGCATGGCAGACATACCAAAGAAGTAGAGGAAATATTGTTTCCAGACGCCAGAGGGGCGTCCCCGAGTTCGTGACAGATGGAGGTAGTAATAATTATAAAAAAAAAAGCCTTATTTTATTTACACAACTATTATTTACATTAAACTATTTCTACTATCACTGTTGTTATTCTTCGTGAGCACAATATTTAATGTCTATCATAACTCTAATTAAAGACCTTATCATGGTCTCCATAATATTTACAGTAATTTAATTCACAAACATGATTTGCAGATATTCACTCTATCTATTGCCATCATTCCAAATTTCTTAGACTCACGTATCCCGTTCAACAGTCCCACCCGCCAGTCTCACTCTTCACTGCACCGATGCTCGCAGTCCACAGACTTCACACTCCCGCGGGTTACTCGCCGCCACTCGACGCTCTACTGGCTCGTCGCTTCGCTGTCTTCGCACACCTAGAGCTTAAGATAGCGCAATCCTCCAAAAACTAGACTGTCGGTTCGAAGGCTCGACGCGGCTGAAGTAGTCTCGCTGGTCCGATCGAAAAGGTTCCCCGCACCTCGAGTCACGCCGAGAAGGGCTAGGATGATGGCCAGAACATTCGTTCAATGATAACCTCCGAAAAATTCAATCCACTGAAAGTCACGAGCGCGCAAGTCCGGATAGGCCTATCTGGAATATGCGGCGGCTCGCCTTTGTAAATCGCCGCGCACTTCTCGCATTATTATTCTGCCCTGCAGACTATTCCGCTTGTTCTAGGGGGCCGGCCCAAGGAACGCGATGCGCAGCAGCAAGTATGTAACAATATATCACAGTAATTCTTGTTGGTTTTTCTGTAGTAGGAATAGTGCACGTTGCGAAACAGACAATCTTGTTCAACTGTCCACCTTTCCCATCACGCCCTACGGCAACTCAGTACTTGTCACACTGAAAGCGACTACAGCACTCAGTCACGCGGTTTTTACTTAAGTTCGTGGAGCAGTAGCTTGTGTGGGGTGGCGTGAGTGTGGAGATTGGAAGACTGCTGCTGCAGAGGTCGCAATGAGAAAACTTCTCCTATAGTTCTTGAACTCCCCGGTACCCTTGAACTTAATATTGAACCCGTCGCAGATGATAAGTTTCTCGGCCGCGCAAGGAACAGGACAAAAACATCCGGATAACTTGGCGTATTTTCGGCGGGGGACTCGTGCCAAAAGCGTCCCTGGCGGGGATCAATACGCCGTATGGAGGTCAAGATTATCCAACCCCGACCAGTAACCGTGAATTCCTCTGCAGTTTCTTGCCTCATATCTTCGATGAAACGCACACTCCTGACGTGGATTTCTCCCATTACCCCTTGCCCGTCCGGTTACTAGCGCGGAATTTTTTTGCAATGGGAAAAAAACGTGCAAGACGGGCGTATGAAGATAACTGCACTGATATTCGCTGCAGACTTTCCTCAAAAATAAACTGTCGGGTCACTGCTTAAAATCCGAAAAGTGGCGTTCCGTCGATGCCGCTGGTCGGCAGTGTTTTCTCGGGGATCTCCGTTACCCCCGCCCTTGAATTCCGGCGCTGCCCCATACTTACCTAGCTTCACCTCATTATCTCTCAAGACCTCCACTCCAAAAAACAGCAAGATGCACGCCAGTTCACTGATTTCCACGTACGGATGCTGGAATACTTGATCACCACTGCCACCCTTATCACTCGCCTACTTACCCTCCAAGTTGGACTTCGCACTTAATAGGGCGAAAATTCACATCTGTTACTGTTTTGATGTCACATTCGCTTGGTCTACCAGTAATTTTGAGGTAATTATTTTCTGAGGATTCCTTCGTTGTTTTACAAAGGACGCTAACGTTTACACCAAATGAACTTTCTAACAAGTTCCGCTAGGTTCGCTAATGAGTGGTCATGCGGTTGGCTAAACGTCTCGTCGACAACGGGGTCAATAGCGACGAACCAGTCGTCTGGCCCACCAGAATCGGAGAAGGAAGCCGGCGTGGTCTTAATCAAGAAGCCACTCCAGATTCACCAAGAATGATTTCGGAAAACATGGAAAACAGAAATCGGGATGACAGGATCGGCAGGCGCGAAGCATCGGCGTTATCTCTGGTGATAGTAAAGGCCATATTACACGATACCAGATTCCGTAAAAGCTTGTGCAAGGTCCGCCATAGCGGCCGTTATACCGGCAAGCATGGGACCCGTCATGGCATTTGCCGCCTTCTTAGGGCAGATTCCATAACAGGTTTGGTGATGGCAGGTTCCACACCGGATTTCGTAACTGGCCAATCACGTCGCAGTTTCAGAGCGTAGGGCGCTCCCCGTGGCTACTACTAGAAACGAGTTGTCAGTTGATGAAGAAACCAACAAGGACGCCTCCATATTGATTATACATTCGTGAAGTGGAAACTCTTTCAAATAGATTTAAAATTCGACAAAGAATAATAATATCGGCGATGACAACTTCTAATTACTGTTTAAAATCGTCCTAAATACTTCAAACACTCATTACACTATGAAAACATTATTCTTAAAGGATGCATATATAACCTGTATTCAATGATAACAAGCTACTGTGAGAACTGGTAGTACAGTGGTAAAATCAAGGCGCTCATGATAAAGTTTTACATTTGGGCGTGAGTTCGAAACTCCAACAAGTTTTTTTTTTTTTTTTTAGAATATCACACATGGATAATATGAAATGAATGAATCGACTCCAGTAAGCAATGAGTAGATGTAAAGGCCAACAATAATATAGCATTATTAAGATGTGCTAGCTAGTTTTGTATAGGCCAATGCAAGCAAATGACTTGTAGCAGATCAATGAATGGGGTTCATATTTACTACGAATCACACACTGTGCACACACCGAGGGTGCCAAATGCTAGTACGCGAACTGCTGTCGTGTAATACGAATCTCCCATGGCGGCTCATATAGCGGCTGGTATACCGGCTCGTACCCCAGGCCTTGTAGAAGCTTGTACAAGACCTTGTACGGTAGAAGGTATCGTGTAATATCGGCTTAAGGGGCAAGGCAGAAACCCTACCTCCAACAGTTTTCTCGTAATATTAAAAAACACAATAGACACAAACTGTAATTTTTTTATTGTTGTCATTTATTAATGCAACATGGAAATTTTTTTCGAGCAATATGCTGTTCATGATGGTACCAAGATGTTCTGCAAATATTAAATACAGAGCTCTGGCATAGTGATTACTATAAAAATGTTTTTTTTTTATAAATAGTATCCCTTTTTCTATAAAGTACTTAAAATTAATAACCACGGCACATTCCATTGCTAAATTATTTGGCGTCGCTTCGGTCACTGAAGAATGCTGCCTGTAATATAAACACTTGTTTATGCTTAACCAGTGCCAGCTAAAATTCCTTGGATTATTTTTTTTCTTCAAATGAATACATACCACCACACAAACACTCATTTCTAACGGAAATTTAAGAATCTTTAATGCGTTTTTTCTCTCGATCCCTGTGAACCCCACTTTGGAACAACCCGGGGGGTGGGGGTTGTTAATGGCCTCCTGCCAGCCCCCTTCCCCAGCAGCTTTCCTTTGAGGACCCGCCTGGCTAAGCTTCCGAATGGTGCGTACGGCTTCAGGGAAAAATGTATTAAAAAACTGTTTCACGTGTGTATGTCCACACAGAAATATAGCATTTTAAAAACACTTAACATCTGACAAGTTTTATTTTTATATTTCCTTTCCAAATGCGTAATTTTTTAAAATAAAATTGGTTGAAACGTGTTTTTTTTTTTTGCAATCATTTATGGGTACGAAAACACCTTTGCCTTGCGCATAGAGGCGATATGGCACATGATGAGCGTACCTGGGTCGGCCGTAGCCATCCCGCGAATTTAGACCTCACACACGCTGTAAGCAGTTGTGTCTATTATGATTAAAAACAGCAATGAAATATTTCAATGTAAAGCCATTTTCAGGACAGAAATGAAAGTCGATATTTTATTGCCCAATTACAACATTTATTATTCTGTAAATATATTTTTTTAAAGATATTCAGCGACAATGCTGTTTGTATCTTTTGTGAACAGAGTTTTGTATTAAAGCCTATATTCGCCGCTTAAAAATCTGAGGAACAGAACTCACGCGAAGCTCGTTTATGTTTTTCCATCGCCGTCGCAATGATTCCGTAAGGTCGGATGTGACCTTGTAGCGTTTAATATTGTTTAATAGGGATCCCCTTTAAAAGCGACGGCGTAGACAACAAACGACAGATAGTGCACGTGTAAGAACGACCCNGGGGGGGGGGGCTAGAAAACAGACACCCGAGCCGACATCACAGCGCGATAGAGGTGTGACTCAGCGCGCACCTGATGAAGTGGCTTCACCTTCGCTCGCTCTTGCCATTTGCCCGCCGCCATGACAGCTTCCTCTAGCCAGATCACGCCTCCGCAGCCTCCAGCCTGGACCACGACGGCACTACGTATCAGCCTCGCCTGTCGTCTATTTATGATGATGGGCACACTGAACTCCAGTCACACGCTGAATAACTAATTCACAGGCTGCTAAAACGTTGTAGCTCAGCACATTTTATGTCTAGTCCATTCACGGTTACTCCCAACTTTTCTGAAGCCCTGCTTAAGATCTACTTTAAGGCTATTCCTCCGCCTCGTGCAAACAAAGCTTAACCTAGTCTACAAAATTACACCCAAGGGACAACGCACCGCATTCGTGCGTACTCACTTTAATAACATTTTGCATGAGAACTATTTCTTACTAAGCATTATCAACACACCTATTTTCACCCTATATTTATTTATATTAATTATAAATGACATATAATCAATGTACAAAATATAAGTAAAAGTTCAATTTAACCAAAAAATGAGTTGTTTTTATGTTAACACAAGCATAAAACACTTGTGATACCTGAAATATATAGGGAACAACCAAACGCGTCATACATTACGTGATTTTTCAAAGGTTTGATTTTAAAAATGTGAAGAAACCGCAAATAGACTATAATCAACGGTCAAATGTGCCATTTCAGTGTTTCCATGTTGTAAAAATAATACCGAAAACTAAAACTGCATGCACGAAAATTTAAAATTTTTAAATAATAACTAAACTTCACTTTTTTTATTAGTTGGATTTTCTTGACTTTGGTTGCCTTACTACATGTCGATAATATCAACGCCTCGCTTCATTCGTGACCTGCAATTAAACTATATTTAGGCGCTGTTATGTTGAGCACTTTTAAAAGCCCTGCTTAGAATCTACTTTTCTCCTCATTTTGTATCCTTCCGTCATATGTAAAATTAGCATTGCCACTGGCCGTCTCACTTCATTCACGCGTCAAGCACGTGAAACCATGCATTTTTTTTAGTGAAGTAAATATGTTAATAATACGCAAATTCGTATTAATATGTGCATAAAAACACTAACTCTAGTAGTCATAAATTGTGTGTGTGTGTGTGTGTGTGTGCGTGTATATATATATATATATATATANACGCAAATTCGTATTAATATGTGCATAAAAACACTAACTCTAGTAGTCATAAATTGTGTGTGTGTGTGTGTGTGTGCGTGTATATATATATATATATATATACACACGCACGCACACACACACCAGTGTGTACTGTAACATATGTGTAGTTATGTGAAATAATTTTTTTTCAGGGGTTAATTTTAAAAGCACTCATTTTACTGCGAATAGCCCTTGGCTGTCAACCAGATTATTATTTTTATTAACTTCGTAGCCGTGACAAATACATTCTTGAATGCTTTATCACTTTTCTCTGCACTGCAGAGAGACCTCGGCTGTCGCTGTACGTCAATGCAAACGCGTGGGGCTACTAAAACTGTATTATTTTAATGCTAACGGGTTCATATTTTAAGGTCGATAAGCTGTTTAGTCATTGCGCGTATGCACACAACAAACAAACTGATTATGCTCTCCAAAACCCTATAGAATATTAAACATTATTCCATTAGGTATTGGTTTAATTCGGATCTCACTCAAATGTGACAGACTTTCCACGCGTAATGCTGTGAAACTTACTACAACCTAACATGATCCAGGGAAACAGTTTGGAATATTTAATTGACATGGAGTTGAGCATTGCAGGTCAATAACTCTTTTTTCTGGGTGTTTGTTCTTGTACAGTTTACGGCACATAGTGCGTTAAGCCCAAAATTCCCACTTAAGACGGTAGTCAGAAACTAGTTCCACGTGCAATATGGGCGGCGGGAGGCGAGTGAATTATAAAACCGCGTTCGAAAATTGGTTTACGTAATGATCACATTCCAGAAGCATAATCAGGAACTGCTGTCACTGACAAACGCGGCACAGTGAAAAAATATTGGGTAAAACCATCGCCTGTCATTTATTTCGAATAATCGTTTATAGCAATCGCAGTGGTCTTATCCGACGTTTTATCGCGTTCGATCAGCCACCTCTGCATTATATATTGTTCAACTGCGAGTGTCCAAATACGTAATTAAGAATTATCCTAAGACCACGACAACAGTAAAGTAATGATTCCACAATGACTGGCCCAGCTATATACTGGATATAGACAGAACTATAAAAAGAGAGAAGCCACTAGGTATTTTCTCCGCATTTTTGAAGCTATAGTCTATTCGTGTAATATTCACACTTCCTGAATGAAACCTTTGAAAAATCATCCCATGTACGACGTGTTTGGCTGTTTACTGAATATATCATGATTAACACGCGTTTTACACTTCTCTTAAAATAAAAATTATCTTAAAACTGAGATAAAATAAGTGTGTGGGTAATGCTTATAGGCTGTTCACGGTAAGGTGAGAACTTTTGAGGCCCTACTTACTTTTCATATCAGCCATGTTTTATCCTTCCACCACTCTTTTAAATAAATATTGCCATACGTAACAAGTAAATAAATGTATCTATTTCACCGGACTCTAAAGTTAACATCTAAGGCTACAATAAAATATATTTATTGACTATTATACCATATTTGAAAGCTTCAAAAAGACCTCACTTTACTGTGATTGCCCTATAGTAAGAAATACTTCTTGTGCAAAATATTATTAAACTGAGTGCANAAAAAGACCTCACTTTACTGTGATTGCCCTATAGTAAGAAATACTTCTTGTGCAAAATATTATTAAACTGAGTGCACACAAATGCGGTGCGTTTTCCCTTCGGTGTAATTTTCTAGATTTGGTTAAGGTTTGTTTGCATTAGGCGGAGGAACAGCTTGAAAGCAGAACTTCGGCAGGACTTCAAAACAGTTGGAAGTAACCACGAATGGATTATAGTCACTCGGTGCGACAAGAGCCAACTGTAATCTACTCCGCGTGCTAGTGGCGTCGTCGTGCGGGAATAAATACAACTACAACACGGCATCATCCCATCTCTAAAACAAGCCAAACATATTCGCCACTGGGGTCTGTCAGGGTAAGGCTTATTCTACTCAGGTTGGNGCCAAACATATTCGCTACTGGGGTCTGTCAGGGTAAGGTTTATTCTACTCAGGTTGGGAACGAGACGAGTTTCCTTATGGGAGAGTTGGGAAAAGGGAAAATTTCCGCCGCAACGTGCGCTAGAGTTCCAAACAGGCCGCTTTTATTATGATGGCGGTAAATTGAGAAAAAATATCTTTGTTTGCGTGTGAAAGTTTCTGTCGCGGGTGATCGGGAAAGTGCGCGCAGTTACAAAATGTCCGCCACGTAAAACTGCCACGTGCCGCGATAAGGCTGTCAGAACTGATGCCGCTCCTGTCCTTGGAAGATTAAAACTGTAGGGTAGTTGCTGCGAGTATTTTTTCGCTCACCACCCCCACCTACTCCTCGACGCGACTAGAGATGCAAAGAACCTTCTGGGTCAAGCCGCGGCGTGCCTCTGTGACGAGTGTTTGGAGTCGTGGAGCCAACAAAAAAACGGACGACGGCGCAGTGACCAGCGAGTGAAGTGTGCCGAGCATCGGGAGAGTGCGTGAGACTGGACTGTGGGGAAAGTGGGACTCGATGCGTGAGTGGCAGGCATTTCGAATGGGGGTAATGTATGGCAGTGAACATTTTGGGTGTACACATATGTGTGTAACTAACTGTAACCCGTATTAAAAAACTTCCATTACAATCAACACTATTCATTTGGATGAGCGTCAATTTATAAAGTTTCATTAGGGAATTTCTTTAACTCAATCTAACGATGTTATATATACCTGCGTTTGCAAAATTTGAGTTTTGTAGCTACCAAAGAAATGTTTAATAACTGATAAGATATTAATTGCACATGTGATTGTTCGGGACCGTCTCGAATACAACACGACCAAACGACTATATTTCCTGAAAAATTACTCGTGAAATATAATTAAATGCTTACAGCCGACTGGCACAAACAAGGTTAGTTTAAAATAAATAAATTTTCAAAAGCAATTATTTCCAAGGAAAAAAATATATTATAAGTAAATTTAAAGTCTGTCAAGCAGAGTACTGCTATTATTTACCAATTTTATTACTGGGTCTGTGTTTCAGTTCATAACTTTAAACTTCCAACAGTTTACTGAAATTTGTTTATTGTTAAAACAGTGTCACAGTTGCATATATACGTCACTTTGAATATTCTATAAGCAACAGTACACATTTTGTAAAATATATAAGTAAACTTCACATAAGAAAATAATTACTAAACCCACTTACAAGATGCTTGCTTTGCATTATATAAACATGGTGACAGGGAATGATTTTGAGACACATGTCTACGCAGTAACACTGTCGCACTTAACGCAATACAAATATATNACATGGTGACAGGGAATGATTTTGAGACACATGTCTACGCAGTAACACTGTCGCACTTAACGCAATACAAATATATAAAAAAAAACCCTCGCAAGAACACTATTCCAATGTAGAAAAGAGAAAGTAAAGGAAGAAGGGCAGTTCCTTGAAAATCCTAAACGGAATCTTGAAACACTGGAGGGAAAAAAATAGTTCAAAGCTGNAAGGAAGAAGGGCAGTTCCTTGAAAATCCTAAACGGAATCTTGAAACACTGGAGGGAAAAAAATAGTTCAAAGCTGTCAACGCATTAAAATAACTGTTTTCACGGGAGTAGCAACATTTCGCTTTCTATATTGTGTTTTACCCTCACTTCCCATTGAAAGCAGGAGTCGCAGTGGTGCAGCGGCTAGATCGCTCGCCAATCACCAAGGCTAACCGGGTTCGATTCCCAGCGGGGTCACTCCCGGATTTTCGCATGCGTGAATCGATGCGACGGGGACCTCCCGTTCACACCGCCATTGCATTCCGGCGCTGCTCCATACTCATCTCGCTTCACCCTCGTCGGCTCTCAAGACCCCGATGTTAAGCGACGCCCAAATATGTCTACGCCGTTCATTGAGAACAATAAAGTAGCCAACACGACCACTAGCAAACAAATCACAGTTTTGTTTGGTACTAAATTTTAGTTCAGCAGAATGTTAAGTTGTTAGGGTCCAAAAGAAGTACTTTTTCCGGACGATACACTTTTCCTATAAGCTATTCACGGTAAAGTGAGCACTTTTTAAGGACATGCAAATTTTTTCCTTTCAGCCACTTTTTAATATAAACATTGCCATGTGACTAATAAACACAGCGTACACATTTCACCACTCACAAAAGTTAACATCTGAAGCTGCGATAAAATATAATTATTGGTGGTTAATGTCTTCTGGGAGACCTTGAAAAGTATTTATTCTCTTTACCGTGAATAGCCTATGTCAATTGTTACTCATAATTGGGGGGGGGGGGAAACTTAATTTATCCACGTATTTTCGTATCAGAACTGCGTAATTTTCTTGACATATTTTCACTTGAGTTAATTGCTACTCCTTTCTTTGACATCTAATTTACATTTCTCCCAATTGTATTAAGACTTGTCTTGCAATAAATGTAATTTTTCGCACTCTCTTCGCTCAGCCATCTCTACCGTAGATTCATGGGACAACTGCCAACGCATATTTTCGTCACTTGCACAAAGCTCACAGTAATATTGCGTGTGAGAGAGACATAAAGGGGGGTTGGGGGAGAGAAGATAGAGAGAGAAGTTCTTACAAAAACAAAGCACCCGAAAAATTAGCCTAGTCATATCAATAATTTTCCACTGCCCACTTCTTGAGGGAGAGGAAAAACAAATCCCAGCATATTAGTTTTACGCCTTAAGTTTCGGATTGATATATTTGAAGAATTAGCAATGAATCTTTTTCCAATTATATAGTGGGTTGCAAAAAATTAAGTAATGGCGTTATGAGCGGTACAACTTAAACTTAACTTACACCCCCCTTCGCTCCACCTCCCGTAGTTTAGAATAGCACACAAGTTTGAAGACTAAGTTCGCAATAACTCAACTCGCGCCAGTAATAGACTATTACTTTGAGTGGTTTTCAGCACTTCACTGACTGGCAAAGTACCTTAAAAAAAAAAAAAAACACTTAAGTTTCAATAACACCTACAGAAAATACCTTGTTTCAAAAAATAAATTCCTGATAAAAATGGTGTGCACTTTCTAGAACGATTGAGTGTTGCTGAAAACGTTATATCGTTCACAATGCGCCGGAGTTGAAAAAAAACTGCGAGATTGAAACAACCGATACATATTTCGTTATCCATGAGCTTACATAAATTGTATTCTTTTTTTTTCTGCTGCTGCATTTCCGGAGTGCCGCGTTACGTAGACGGAGAAACACGCACGCATGAAGCGGCGACAGCGCACACGAGCGACCTCAAGGGCAGCCGTCCATCGCACGAGCGTGGAGAGAGGAAATGACACGAAGCCAGAGCTAGGCTGAGCGAGGATGTCAAACGAGATATCGGCGGCAGTATTTTTAACGCTACGCGACAGGTATATTGCGATCTGTTTTTGCCAGCGTCGCTACGTCAATCTCGTTCTCTCGCGATGTTGTTCCCTGGAGAGCTGTACGAGAAAACCGCAAACCACCCGAACTACAGTATCAGTACACGAGCTTCTCGTTTCGAGCGGAGTGGAGTGGAGAGAATTGGGCGGGTCTTCACATCGAGATCTTGAGAGCCGACGACGGTGAAGCGAGGTGAGAATGGAGACTTTTCAAGTTTTCCAGGTGTTCTAGTCCCGTAGCAACGCTGTATATTCTGTACAAATGAAAGTGTTGGTCAACTTAGTAATTACATTATACGGGTCCTGTATCTGTTCATTAACTCCCGCCAACGCCCGCTGACGAGCATTACATGTATTTATAAATTTGTTTTTGTTCTGTACGGAAAGTAGTGCCGCTTCATAATTCATATCAACTTTTGCCCACACCTGGAAGTAATCATGCGATAAAACAATGTATCATTTTATCGCTTGAAGAGATTCACTAGGGGCGTGTATTACGCACGCATGTGTTTAACAATAGGCTTGGATGAATCGAGTCAATTAATGCCCGTTGTCTGCCTGCAGAACTTCACATGTCGGAATTTATTAGTGAATTTTTTCGGGGAAAAAACTGGGCGTAGGAAAATAATCTGACGGTGGCAGGTTCTGCACTGGCTGCAGGGCATCTTTCAATTATACATCGTCCAAAAACGCGGTAATACTTTCGGCACTATTTGTAAAAAAAAAAAAAATCTCGTCTCAACTTTGACGTGAAAGGCCACATTTAATAATCAGTTTAAACAGCAATACTCAAATGTGTTTTCGGCTTATTTTCTTTGTAATAAATCTGCAACCACAGGCTGCCCGTGTTTATTCAGTTACTTCCTTTATATCCCGTATATCAGTCCGATTAGGTAACCTAGTCCAAGAATTCACGCACCAATGCAATCAAGCCTGGTTGAAAGGTACTGATGAAGAGGTCGTTCTGAAGTACACGAGAAGCAAAATCACGTAACCCAAAGTGAAGCTGGAACGAACGGCAAAGCTAAATTATTTTCTAAGACCGCGAAGATAAAAAGCGCCGGCACACGCCTGAACCCACGAGATTCATCCGAAAAACCATCGAGTAAACCGGGAATCGAATCCGGGACCTGTGATTCATCAGTCAGACGTCCTGACCATTAGGGCAAATATGATCGGATGACAAAATACATAGGATGATCCTTAACTCCAAGTACAAACTTCATGAGACGACTGTTTGTGAAAAATGTGATGGAAAATATTACTTTTGACATCACTTGATTAGTAAGGGAAAGAGACATCCTTGAAAACTTGGAACTAAAACTAGTAATTTTCGAAATGTCAGAAACTACGCATGACTAAACAAGTTCGTGAACAGTGCCAACCCTGATTTGATATGTGGGTGTTCAATGATCTTTACCTTTTGTAAGAAAAACTCAATTTCCTCCAACGTTAATTTGTTGACAAGCGGGTTTACGCGCACAGTGATTTAACATGAATCATTTAACCGGGAATTCCCAATAAGCTCAGTTCGTGATGGAAACCATTGTGACGTGAAAATTTATCAGAGTATTCCTACAAAACTGTTCATAACTAGTGTACGTAAACTCCCTAAAGTGTAGACGTTAACGAAATTGTGACATTTTACTTCGTGCCGTTTTCATACGGCATTCAAACCAAAATCAACAAAGTCGGGCATGATTGGTTTAAGGGAAACCCAAGTTAAAACATTGTTTCGCGTATACACGTGTTCAGTAAATAAATTTTTCAGTAAACAATTTTTTTTCTTTCGAAAAATGTAAAAAAAAAATAATAATCTTTTATTAACACACACGAAAAGAAAAAATAGTGAAAAGGGTTTTAAATATTATTTTTTTGGGTTTTCCTGCGCAGTTTTCTAAAGGATTAGAAGAAAAGTACAAAGTGACATGCATCTGTAGTTTAACCCACTGAGTTACATCGCGCATAATATTACAGATCTAAAGTGACAGAAATCGTTATTATGCTCCAGCTAACCAGTCGTGACTTTGAGACGTTTACAATTATTAGTAGGTATTCCCCTTAACGAAGACGAATATTTATTTTTACATATTAACGTAACTTAACATATGTTTGGGTAATTAAGTGTCCTAACTGCATAAAATGAGCGATTCAGACAAAAAAAAACCTGCCATGATGTACGCTAATCAGACCTATCTGGATTGTTCCCAATGAAACTCCTCCAGACAAATTTGTTTTTAGACACAGTGACAGTTGAAGCTACTCGCCCACATTGGGAACAACGCAATTCATTGCACATACACATCCCCATGCAGACATCTCCCCGCACACGTGATGTATGATGAACCACATTAGCACATAATCCCGGCGGCATACGGCATAGGAGGATGTGAGCGCACACTCAACACCTCGCCGAACGGACAGGCACGTACGACCAGGGGCTCGGCAAACACGTGATACGTGACGAACACGGCGGGCACGTGAGTTTGGAGAGCAGCAACTACAAGCGGGATCGCACCAGCTCTCGTCTGCCTCGCCCGAGCTATTCCGGTTGCATGAACGGAGCCGAGCGAGCGACCTTGTTATTTGCCCAGCCTTGGAGTCGGGACGGGAGCTGAGTCACACAGGAGCACCGCCACGGTGAAGAGATGCGGCCGTCGCCCACAGAGGCGCCACCTCCGCCCACGAGCACCGTCGCGCGTCCACTTCTATCTGCAGTGCACAAGGTGGCCGCCGGGGTAGGCCGCTGAACGGTGTGAGGGAGCTCCAGCAGTAAACGTTTTATTAGAAAACCGTCTAACGTGTTTGAGTGAGGTCTGCTTACGAATGGCATTTAAGAAACGTTACGCGTCTGTATACGTTTCTCAGTTCCTCTATTTCTCTCAGCATGGTTTTGTGGTAGTGGAAATGACTCAAACTGGTGTTTTAAAGGTCATTTTTACGTATGAACATTCCAGTACAAAACATTAAAAAAGGAATAGGGACGTGTATCAAAACGTTTTTATTATTACGTCATAAAATGGTAGGGTCTCTGCTGAAAGTCTCATATAGACGCGTTGTCGACGGCAAGACTGCACGCCAGTTCAGTGGTTTGCGCGTAGAGGCGATAAGAGAGCTGATGCGCATGTATAGGTCGCACCTAGCGCTCCCACGGTTTTAGGCCTCTCAGACGTGCAAAATTCCTTCAAACAGGCGGCCACCTTAAGGACGCTTGGAAGTTTTCAGCGGGTTTGCGGCAGGGAAGGGCGGGAACGATAAGGGCCACATTTACACGCGCGCCTGATGCCCCTTCGCCCAAGGCGCTGGACTGGCGTGCAGTGTTTCCGTCGTGCTACGTGTACCTATGGGACTTTTAAGCGGTGACCCCATTATTTAATAGGTGGGAAGTCTGTAGCAATGTTCAATGCAAGTGCCTATAATAGTTTCGCGTGTTTTAACCTGTATATTATGAGATACAGCAGTGTGAAAAATCCGTTTTTGGAAAAGTTGGAGGGCTCGGGAATAGTATTTCTAATGAGCGTGGTGTGTCGAGAGTATTATACGTACCACGTCTGATGTGTGTTTTCTTTTCGTACATTTGTCTAATTGGGACACGTTTAATGGTTTCATTAAAAAAAAACGTGGATTTCAAACACTCTGCAGCGACATTCAAGCACAAAGTGGGTGGGGCGCCAAGTTCATTCATCTATACTTCAGTTCCAACTTTTCTGAAGCCCTGATAAAGTTCACTTCCAGAATATTCCTCTACCTCGTGCAAACGAAATTAAAACCAAAGTCTAGAAAAGTACACCTACGGGACAACGCGCCGCATACGTGCGTACACTGTGTAATAATATTTTGCAATAACAACTATTTCTTACTAGCCATTACCAACACTCATATTATTTCTCTGTTTTTATTCATGTTACTATTAAATGAAATACAGTAATTTATAGATAAAATATAAGTAAAAAGTACTTTCACATAAACACGAGTATAACACGCTTGTGATACAGTTCACATTTAGGAAAAAATTAAACGCGTCATACATAAGGTAATTTTTAAAAGGTTTAATTTTAAAAAGTGTGAAAAAACTGCAAATAGGCATTAACAATACCTGGAGCTTGAACTGTTTTTTAGTGTGCTTGAAACACACATTTTTTTACGAAACTACTTTACGTGTGTCTTAAGTACTAATCTACATAAAGGATATACACTTGAGATGACATACGTAGACTACTTTCAAGACACCATGAACATTACAAACACTATTTCCGAGCTCTCCGGCACAGCTAAACATCGCCTTTTGCACACCGCCGTATCGCAAAATGTACTGATCGGAAACACCCTAAACTAGTATAGAAACATGTATCGAACAATGCTACAGAACTCGCACTAATAAAATGATAAGGCCACAGCTAAAAGACCCATAGTTCGCCATTTTAGAACATTGCGTATAAATGCGTCGGTCGGTGTCGCCTATCTCCCTGGCTTCTGTGCTTCGAATAGAAAGAAAAAAAACCTCTAGGTACATAGGACNCGTCGGTCGGTGTCGCCTATCTCCCTGGCTTCTGTGCTTCGAATAGAAAGAAAAAAAACCTCTAGGTACATAGGACTCTCTACATTACAACGAGGTTTACACAACTGAAAACTAAAGCAGTAAGCAGTAGGATTTGACAGTGAGGAGAGCAGTAATCAAAGAAACACTTATTTATTTTCATTTTAAAAATTTTAACAACACATCTTTAAAGATGCGTTTTTATTGTGTACTTAATTTTTGTTATGTTACTGTCCATTTCCANCGTCGGTCGGTGTCGCCTATCTCCCTGGCTTCTGTGCTTCGAATAGAAAGAAAAAAAACCTCTAGGTACATAGGAGACTCTACATTACAACGAGGTTTACACAACTGAAAACTAAAGCAGTAAGCAGTAGGATTTGACAGTGAGGAGAGCAGTAATCAAAGAAACACTTATTTATTTTCATTTTTAAAATTTTAACAACACATCTTTAAAGATGCGTTTTTATTGTGTACTTAATTTTTGTTATGTTACTGTCCATTTCCAAATCCTACTGCTTAAATTTTCTTTTGTGTAAACCCCTTTATTTATGATGGTAGAAAGGTCCTCGCATCATTCGATTTGTTTACATGCGTCGGGTTCAATCTTCTGCGTACTTTTTCATGCTGGATGGGTCCCCAGCATCTTCGATTTGTTTATCTTCTGTGCACTTGTTTATGGCGAAGTCACCCGCCATATTCGATTTGTTTACATGCGTGGAGTCCAAACTGTTGTGTGCTTGTTTATGACGAATAGGTTCCCGCCATCTTCCATTTTCTTTATATTCCTCCAGAAACTTATTTTCCGGTTCATTAATTAAAAAACGCCACTCTAAGGGCTGTTAAACTGACGCAACATTTTTCTTTCTATATCTAGAATATTTTATATCTCTGTGACGTTACCAAATTCCAGTCCAATAAAAGTGTTTCAAAAATCGAGAAATTATTTTCAAGATAAGAAAACTTTAATTCTAAATCTTTTGCTAAACAAATATCAAAATGGCATACTATACGTATGTTTGGGCACATATGCAAATTATTTCTGATGTCATCAGAATAGTATAAATTAATTTCTTGGAAATTGATGTGGTTTGCGAATAGCTTAAGTTTTACGATGAAATTTCGAACACACTAAGTTTCCAGTTTATTAATGATTTTCATTTCACAAGAGGAAATATAGGAGTAGTTAGAAGTGGTAAGTTCGCCGGCAGGGGATTGGGGATGCGGACGACCGGACGAGCCGGCCACCATCTTGGATGACGTCACGCAGAAACCTCCTGCTCTGCCATTTCTCGCCAAAAAACGGACTTTCCCCCTCAAAAACGCCTAAAATTTCCCGAATTTCCATCGAAACTACAAAAATGTCCTGCAGAAATTTCCCTTATCCATATTTGTATGAATCGCTCAGTCCAAAAATAGCATGGGACTACAATGTGGCTAAGTGATTCTTTTTTTTGGGAATGAGGGATGAGGAATCACCCTAACATTCACGCTCTGTCATGCCATGCCAGCACACCATCCATATTGTCCGTAGAATGTTCGAGTTCATTGCCCTGTCATGCAACATCGCTCATTCCTTCCAGTCTCTATCCCACACGCCCGTTCTCTCTAGCCTGCTCTGTTCCCTAGGGTTTTCTCATATTCCTTCCCGTTTCCTTTATTTTCTCTTTTGTGTCTGCATTTTTTATTCTATCGCTCCTTCATGCCTCTCTTTTGTCCGTTCTATCCCTTGGGGGGTTTTTTCGCATTCCTTCCGGTCTACTTTACATTCACCCTTTCCTCTTTCTTGCCTTCCTAGCCCTCCATCTTGGATGTCCCCTCGCCACCGTCGTCTACTGCCAACTTGGTTTTCTCATTGTCCTTCTGGTTTCCTTTCAACTGGCATCCTGGCGGGGACGAGTCCCATGCTCAAAATATAATAAAATGCATCACAGTTAACAGCAGTTGCGTATTTCATCACAAATAAAGGCTAATTAGTAATTTTAATACTAATTTAATTGTACGAATCCCCATTTTTCCCCCACACCCATGTTGGGGGTTCCCTCCCTCCCCAGCTACGCCCGAGCCTAATGTTGGAGTCACAATACGCCGACGAAAGCAAAGTTAATGTGACGTCAATCAGACCAGATCGCCGCGCCGATAGCCCGACTAAAGTAGGTTCTATTTCTAACTTCCCGTTGTGTCGAACCCGCCGGGGCGCGCAAAGAACGTAAAATATATCATTTAAAAAAAAATCCTGCGTATTTCCTTACTGTAATAAATAATAAACTAACTTGGCACCAAAATAAAGTTATGGTTTGTTTTTAAATACTTTTTTCTGGTATAAATTCAAATATTTGTCAATAACTAAAATAAAAAAAAAAACCATTCACTTTATTACAAGTTGTGAATCGCAAATATTGGAAATTATAAAAATAACTTGCCGTTTTAGGATTTTCTACTAGCCAACTACCACACTTGTCGGGCAGATTTCGCAGGGGTATCGTGAACACTGAATAAAATAAAATTACATATTAAAATCTGCCGAGCTCTGACGCGTCATGCCGGGCTCTCGTGTCGTGTTCTTCGGGCTATTGTGAAACTAACAGACAGGCCAGCAATGGATTTTCAGCAATGTTTTGTGAATTTTTATTCCTACCTAGTATGCAGAACTATCTAGCAGTCAGTAAATAATCTGGTGGATATTTTAAAATTGTTGAAGGCGTGTGGTGGGCAGTTTTCTGGATGAAAAAAACATGAATCTAGTATCCAAAAATTATATTAAAATGTGTATGTGATGAAGCGACACATATTTCTAGCATAATACTGCAGTTATTTATTGTCCATGAATTTTTTCTATAATTTAAATATCATTTTTATTCCTTTCGTTGCAGTTGCTATTTCAGTTAATTGATAACTACATAACATCCACATTATAAAATTTTAACTGTAAACGAAAATATAATTTTAAAAATAAGTCAAACTATATTTTTAAGGCTCCCGCCTACCTGGTGCTTAAACTGCGTTGCAGTGTGTTTTTAAAAACACGTTTTTCAACGAAACTATTAAACGTGCGTCCAATGCGCTAATATTTGAAAAGAACACACTTTCAGACGAGGGCTGTTAAGAAATTTCAAAATGTAACGCACGTTAGACACGCCATTTCAGAATACGCCAAAACGGCTTAAAGCGCTGTATCTCAAAATACACGCATCAGATACATACAAAACTACTCAAGGGCCCTGCACTGAAACTTCCTACAGACTTTACACCAATAAAATAATAGAGTCACCGCTGAAAGTCCCATAGGCACAAGCAGTGCTACTACAACAGCATACACCAGTTTAGAGCCTTGCGTTTAGCGGCGACGGCGCACTTGATGCGCGTGGCAGTGTCGCCCTTATCGCTCCCGCGCTTACCTGTCTCCAACGCGGAAAAAAACATGGGGTGGGGTGTGGCTGTGTCGGGGACACGGCCGTTTGTTTTGCGCGAATACGTCTACGTTTTTACGTTTCCGGCACCGCTTCGCTCGATCATTTCGGGTTTCGTGTGCATCACTGGATTGCTCTTGAGATGCTCTTTCCAACCGTATACGATTTTTGTATTTCGACTTGGCTTTTTGATGAGTATATGCCGGCATTGTGTTAAGTTTCCAATTTTTTTTTTTTTACTTTAAACTCATACAATTTCACTATAACCACGCCACACAAATGTTTTATATACTCAATCGATTGATCTCGACGAGAGCTGTTGATTAAAACTTAAACAAGTGTCGTAGCTACTCCGCGTCAAAAGTTATACTACGCGGAAATTATGAGACGCAGCGAAACGAACTCAAAATGGCTGTGGCCCCACCCCCGCCGCGCGCGACGCTTCGCAGTCCTCACTCAACGTAACAAATTCTTTGATCCTTTGGCAATCGAGTGGTGTAATTGAATTTTAGATGTCTACGATAGATTCGGAGCTGCAATGCTAAATTGTATCCCCCGATTTTATCATTAAATTTTTTGGATTGCCCACTGTGATTGCAAATTTAAAGACGTATTCACGACAAAAAATCTTGGTAGGAGGGAGCCTTAAGTTGAATTTTATATATGGGCACTGTTATTATTCGAAATATGATTAAATATATTTTCATAACCTAGTGGACTCTGGTGGGTTTTCACTAAGCGGAGTTCTCTGTCTAAATGTTGGCAACACTGCAGGCCAGGGCCGTCGGCCAAAACGGTGGTGCGTGTAGGAGAAACATCCGTCACGAGAAATCAAGTTCACGTTGATCTGCACGCTATTCCCCGTTATCAGATGAGAGAAGAGTGACGTTATACAGTCTGCTACCCTACGCGTCGATACGTCCGGCCCAGAAAATGCAGATGAGGGTGGAAACAGAAATACCCCGAGAAAACCCTCACGCCCCATTCCCCACGCGAGATACCCCGCCAGAAAAATTTTCCGCCAGCCAGTACCTGGAATCGAATGGGGACCTTTATAGAGGGAATTTAACGAGTAACCTCTGAACCAACTGTATGTCCTTTTCAGAAGACCTCAAAAATTGACATATTATATTTTACGGAAATATTTCAGGTGCAGCTAGAGGCCTATGTTACACGTAGGTAGTAGTAAGATGAACCATTACAAAGCATACATTTCAGGCACGGAAATCCCTCAAGAAACAAATAAAACATCATTAATTCACATAAAGTCAATATTTTTTTCGGTAGTGTCCTCTCTAACAGCTTTAAGGCCATTCTTCTTTGAGGAGCCGTCTATTACCCGTTATCATATATACTATAGTAACTGATGCCACAATTACAGGAGGAGATAAAGGGTTTCATTTTCCAATGAGGCGGATACCCACCATGCACATAGATGGGTGTTCGTGCCAAATTACCTGCTATTTTTCTTTTCTCCCGGCCGTTGAATTGCGCTCACGCCTAACGATGATTCACTTCTTCCTGGCCTCCGCGATCACCTGACCTAATCCCTTCCAGTTTTCTCACAGTGTGGTTGGGTCACGGACAGTGTGGGATCACTTCCCCCTCCCCTATCCCGTGTTACAGGATACACCGCCGGTGACGAAGAATAATTGCGTCGGGCAATCTAACGAGCGCGAGGTGCTGCAACGTGTGGGGTAGTCACTATATTACAAGACTGAAGTCTACAGCATCACCAGGGGTGGGCAAATCGAGCACCCGGAAGCTCTAATAAGGGCGAACTAGGCGCACACATAGAATATCTAGTCTCCTTTTCGTGCAAGGCACTGAACACCTGCATCCCTTCCCTCATCGACTCGCCTCATAAAACTTCCAGTCGTGACTCTGTAATCTAATGTTGTAATAATAATGGCAAAAGTGCTGTATATCCATATATTATGCTCAGTACCTTGTACAGGAAGTTTCATACCTAAAAATGATTATGAAATACTCGTGTTAGCTTTTTTTTTCACTCTGAAACAGTACACATCAGAGACGGGAATGTAAAAATGTAACAAGTATTCGGACATTAAAAATCACAGCGATTTTTGCTGACTTTGACACTTTTGCAAGACCAAATGTATAAATTGGCAAAATATCGACTTGCATTTCATTTCATAATTTTTTTTACAGAAAATTTGAGTAAACACAACTTTTTACAATAGGACCCATATGGAAACACGCTATACGCTAAACATGTGGCACTAAGGACATTGCAGTAGTCCCTCCTCCTGTAACACAATTTACCGTTACCACAAAAAGAAAATATATATATATTAACTGAACATAAGTCGGGAAATTTACTAAAACAAAGCAATCGTAAGGCGGTATTTTGGCAAAATGATATAATTTTAGTGAACGCAAGACGTTATCAGAAAGTGTGTTCTATGGACAGACTAAAGATGAGGTAGATCGATCTCGCTGGCTGGCACGAAAACGTGTGGATTTGGATTTGGGGTTAGAATACTGATTTAGTAAACAAGTGCTCTGAGATGTTTGTATACTTCCTCTAACCAATTTGCAATGCAGTTTGATTGAATTCACACCGGTGAAAGTATTTTATCAATGAAACTGTGCTTGTCATTTGGAAATTAAGGTATGAGCAAACACGTTCTATCACCGTTGACCGTGTGACTTTGACAATTGTGTTGCATTGGGGTAGGTCAATGTTGGGTGCACGCGCAGAAGACGCAGTGGATGGAGGCTTTGTCTCCGGACAGAACTTACAACACGCTGCCACGCAAGGATGACGCCTTCTCTGCGCTCAGCTCGTGTACCGTCTTCGATACTGCTGTGCACACACACGTGGCTTATCTAGCGGCGGACGGGGACAAGTAGTCGCCGCAGCGACGGCGCCACTCCGCTAGGCGACGACATCGCCAGATAACTGTGTGTGTGTGTGTGATACTGCCTGACATCTGACACTGATAACGTTATCTGCTACCACTTGGCAGTGGCAATGTGGCACGCAAAGGAAGGCCGGGGAAACGTGCGCCACTGAACCGAAAATACCTCCACTTGGCCCGACCAAGAAGCGACTCGAAATTTGAAAAGGTTCCCGGCGGGGGGATGCGAGAGAAGCAAGCGGGGATTAGGAGCCCGTAGCAATAGAGAAAACACACGCGTGTAGTTTCATGTTATAATTACACAACGGAAGCAACTGCTAATACCAATTTTTTTTTTTATTTGCCTACTAGACAAAGCGACAGCCTCCCTATAGTGTGTACAAGCTGTTCGCGGTTAATTAAGAAATTCTGATTTCCCTGCATATGATCTACTATTCTTCTCATTTTGTGTTCTACCATATGTAAAATTAACACTGCCAAGGGCCTGGTCACGTAATTCATGCATCAGCCAAATGTGAACGCGGAATTATTTGGAATATAAAAATTCAAGTAGGCACTGTAATGTGCGAGGCCATAAATTCAAACATTATACTCGCTGTACAACGCCAAGCCTTAGTTGCCTGCGTGTTCTTGGCTTCTAGGCTGTAGCCGCGTCACTTTCGTACTTAGTCCCTGCAGTAGGTAACAGTTACCGTTACTTTGCCCCGAGGATGGAGGCTGCAATTTCCGCCGATAAGTCGCGACAAAATACGACAGTGATGGAACTACAACTCAGAAGCCAAAAGCTCATTATCCTGCCTATAGTTGCCTTGGGCAAGCTGGGATACAAATCACACTGCGTGGCTGGGTTACAACCAGCCTTCAAGCTGTCAACTTCATCGTCAACGATATACTTAACCTACAAAGACTCTTTTAATCTTCTAATTCCGTTAACACTTATACTATCTAGTGGATCGTCATATGCGTCTACTTTGCTTTTATAAACTTCACTCTTCATCCAAGCCCTATTTTTACTCTTTTCATTTCGCAGTGAGCACAATTTTTATTGTATATTTCAACTCTAATTAACGTCCTTCTTAATGTCCCTGTTCGGTTGTAGTCAAATAACGCATACTCATCACTAAAACATGTTCAGTCTGTCTGTTGCCCTCATTTGTAATGTCTTTCACTCACGCATCCAGTCCAATAGTCCAGTCTGCAGGTCTTCACTTCTCTGATGCTCGCAGTCGCAGATTTTCCTCCCGCTGGTCACTTCCGGCGCTAATCGTTGCTCTTCTAGCTCGAGGTCTATCGCTTGACGTCGCACAATCGCCCAGACTCCCGACACTCGTAAACTCCCAGCTCGGAGGACCGACGCGCTGGAAGATTCGCCGCATCCCGAGTTACACTGCGAGAAACTAGGCCAGTAAACCACTAGATAATTCTTCAGATAAACACAGAAATTCAATCTGCTGAATGTCAGGAGCGTAAGTCACAAAAGGTTTATCACGGCAACAGGCGGAAGTATGCTTGGCGGCACACTTTGTAACTAAAAAAAAAAAATGATTGGGTTATCGCTTTCCTGTCATTCTAACATTCCTTAGTCACTCCCTGCCCGCTATCGTATCACTTCTCTGTCCTCTTCTGACCGCGCGAACATAGCAGCGAGCGCGTAGCAATAATTTTGGTTAAACTGACATTCCTATTTAAATTACAAATTATAGTATTTCATTAATAATTAATACGAATAACAACAGCGAGAAGATGGTGTGTTGGTAATGCTTAGTAAGAAATAGTTATCATTCATAATATTATTATACACAGAGTGCGCACGAATGCGGTGCGCTGTCCCTTTGATATAATTTTCTAGTCTAGTTTAAGTTTGGTTTACATGAGGAGGAGGAATATCTTGGAAGTAGAACTTCCATGTGTAGTGACAGCTGAACTTTTGCTTTAAAGCTATTTAAACTAATCCGCCGTTCCTTGCACGCATAGCGTCGGGTCTAGTTTTTCACCNCCCCCCCCTTCCCATTCTTAAAAACAACCCCACCCAATCGCGGACACGCTAATGGTTCAGAAAAAAGTCTTACATGAAAACTGCTAAAAATGTTTTAAGGAGTTTTGTTAAGGTGGTTGCCTAGTTAGTGGTGTGTTGGTGCGAGACAGGAATCGATGAAGCGCTACGGCCGACGCCGGCAGGCGTATATAAAAGCAATATCGCCTCTACGCGCAAGCCACTGAAATAGCCCACAGTAGTTCCGTCGTGATCGTAGAACTTCAGGAATTCAAGAGGTGATCCATAATTTTTTTGGACGCGGCACTGTAGCAAGGTCCAATGTACGCCTCTATCGTAGTTTCGCATGTATCAGGTTGGCGTATTTCGAGGTACAGCAATCTGAAAACGCCGCGAGGGCATGGAAACATGTCTTGAAAGTACCATTACGTCATCGTATGGACTGTGCTTTCTATTAGTAGATAAACGTGTTGGACGCACGTTTAATAGCTTCGTAGAAAAAAACCTCGTAATTCAAACACGCTGCAACGCATTTCAAGAGCTGGGTAGGCGACCGCCTTACGCGGTCTCCCTAGTAAAAAATGTTAAACGCATCAAGGCCACGTCCGGCCGTAGGAAGTATTGCGACGTCGACGGAAAATCGTATAAACAAGCTTCGTGCGTATTCTATTTCCTCAGAAGTTTAAACGGTGACTGTAAGGTTTTAATACAGAAATCTTTTCAGATACAGCATTGTCGATATAATTTAAAAAACACTGTTTAACAAACTTTTCAACGACCACATTTATGTTACGATAACCAAATTTATAAATTGGCAACAAAATAAAGGCTTTAATTTCTGCCCTGGAAAAAATATTTGCAATGAAATACTCCACAGATTTTTAAACTTTAGAATAGACACAACTGCTTACGATCAGACCCATACGATACCTAGGCCAGCCCATTAAGAATATTAGTGGGTAAATGTTACACGGTTCTACGCATGTCGGCCGTTTCACGCCTATATATCTCTCTACTATTACGCCATAAAATTATTAGTCATCATTGACGGACCGTTACGGCCGTTAATGAAAGACTGCGTACTAGCCTCGGGCATTAAAGCGATGAGGTACGATGCGCATGTGCACATATCGCCCTTCGAGCTCCCGTGCTAAAATGGAACAAGTAACATACCTACAAGCAGGTGGTGTCATTGATTGGCATACTGTTTGGAAAAGATAACCGGACTGCAAATGTTTATCGACAATTATTGTAAAGTCAGAAAGTGAACCAACACACACGACTTTTGTATGTAATAATGTAAATAAAGCTACCCACACTGCTTTTAGATCTGACACATTAAAACAATAAGATTTATTTATTTAGAATAGTACGGCATAAGCTGATATGTCCCGTTTCTTCCATTTTTCGATGCTAACAGCTATATGAAACAGCCATGGTCACATGTCATCTCAAAAGCTGATATATAAATTTTGGGTGATCTGTTAAATTTCACACTACTCCAAACACGATACGTTGTTTTGTACAATTCTGTAGAATGGTATAACATGATGCAAATTTTGTAGCAAGTTAAGCACATTTGCAATATAATCATTATATATATTTTACACTAACTAAAATGCAATACAGCTAATAAAACCTGATTTATGGCTCACAAAACCTTCACTCCGTTTTTCTGAAAAATATGAATAAAAGTGACATATCAAATTATGCCATACACTCCAGACACACAGTATTTCCTGTTTCAACCAACGGAGGACATTTTTTGTGGGCCCCGCCTTTGTTAAAGCCAATTTGCATTATTTTAAATACCGTCGGATGCTTACGTGACTAAATGCGCAGCCTTAACAGCTGTTGCGCAGTGCAGACATGGCGCGTAGTCTTAAACTTACGTCAGCTCCCCGCGCGGCAACACACTTGTCAACAAACGCGTGACGTAAGAACGATACTGCCATAGGGGCAAGTATTTGTTAGTTCAGCAAGGCCATCGCATTGACACGCGCCACGGCCGCCAGTTCTGCCACAACTGAACTGCGCGGAAAAACATCTAGTGACGACACAACACTACGCGTTAAAAATATGAACCACCAGCACTGCAAAGATGTACAATAAAAAAGAGCGAGGCGGGGATGGGGAACATAAAGACCAAAAATAAATTACGAAATAAACGTATTATTTATTGCTGCCGGCTTCCTATATTTTTTTCTACAGTGTACTGTTACAATTAAGTAGAGGCTGTTCAAGGTTAACTGAACTTTTTTGAAAACCTTACATAAGTAGTAGGAAAATGGGGGTTCAAGCGATCCTGTATACTGGGTGAGGGAGAGGGGACGATCCGGCGGCCATCTTGGATGACGTCACGCGGAAACATACTGCTGTCATTCCTCGTCAGCAACGGTCATCTTAGATTTTCCTTTTTTTTTCCCCTCTGAGATTTTCCTTTTTTCCCTCCTGATCTACCATCACACCTCGTCTCTTCACGCTCTTGCATTCCAATTCTTTTTTCTCCAGCTCTTTCATTTCGATTCTTTTTTCTCGTGCTATGTCATACCTTCCTACCTCTCGTCCATTCTATCCCTTGGGGTTTTTTCTCATATTCTTCCCAATCTCCTTTATTTCCTCGATGCATTGTAGTCATTTTTCAGGTTGTTCATTGTGATCATTCGTTTTCTCTCATGTCGCCGAGCATTCTAGATTTTACTAAACATCTTGGCGCGATAGCAACATTAATATTGCTATTATGGCCTGCGACTCCATTGTGTGTGTGTGTGTGTGTGTGTGTGTGTATATATATATATAGTGACTCGTTATGACATACTAGCGTATATGTCAGTCCTTTATTGCTTGTTACGTGACTGATGTTTCATGTACAAGCCGGTATTATATCTTTTATA